>VYZV01044837.1:76473-176143 GCA_013401275.1 Pandion haliaetus | reverse complement strand
GGCTCGCCTCCGTGGCGGAAAACGCGCGGGGGACGCGAGGCGATCGTGTTAAACGGGAAAAAAATTTTAGCTGCGGTCTCCTCCCGCGGGAGCAGCGCGGACGGTGCCGGTGTCCCGGCGCTCCCGGTGGGGAGGAAGAAAATCCCGCCGGTGGCTGGAGAGACGTTTCCCAACCGGGAGGCGTCCGTCCCCTCTGTGTGCCCGCTCTTGGCGTGAGGGTCCGCAGAGGAAATGTCTATGTAACTTAAAAAAAACCAGAATTAAACGATGGCAGAAAGTTTGTCTACATCTCAAAAAATTATGCAAACTGGCAAGCTTCTTGTTTTTTCCCGTTGGCTGAAAAGAGCCTTGGAGCATAGTCTGTCTCTCTCTTGTCTGGGTCAGAGGCTCTTTGTTAGAATTAAAACTGATTTCTCTTAATTGGATCGAGTTGATGTCATCTGGTGCACTTCTAATGTGAGTAGGAGCCACTGCTGCCAATAAATGTCCACAAAGCTTGTCTTTATCTTTCACACTTAGATATGGCCCGATTACTCAGCTGTTGATGTTGGAACTATGGTGCACTGTGATATAAATAAATGTATTCATGCCTGCGTCCAGTTCTTTAAAAATGAATTTCTTTCACACCCCTTACTTCACAAGTAGTTGTATGCTCTGCCTTTCTGCATAGTGGCTTTCATGGAGCATTCATTTTTAAGGACTTATCAGAAGACTTCATAGAGGAAAAGCGCTCCGGGAGAAGAAGAGCTCTCAGTTTAAAGCAATGCTTAACTTGGGGCAGGAACCAACAAAGGGTCCAAAGGCTGAAAGCGACTTGTGTTCAACACAAATTGCTGGGGATTCACGGTGGTGTGAATGAAATGCTGATCTAGTGGGGTATGGTGGCATGAAAATGACATTATGTGTTGCTCCTTAGGTAGGTGTCTATCATTCTGATGGATAACATGAATTATTTTCAGATAGCACCTGCTAGTGTGATTTTTTTTTTCTTTTTTTCTCTTTTTTTTTTTTTTTTTTTTTTTTTGGAAGGGGAGGTGGAGCAGGGAGGAGGGTCTCCCAGATCGCCCGCTTTGTTTGGAAACGATGCTGGGCTAGCCGCGTTAGGTGTCTGTCTGAAGGCAGGCATCTGTAAGAAGTCTGGTGCTCGGAAAAGTAAAATCTCCAGTTTTCTGAAAATAGAGCTTCTTCGTGGAGCCTTGGCTATGGCACCCAGAAAAAAAAAAAAGTATCTAAGATCATAAAGTGTTTTTAAATAAATAAATTGCTAGTCTGAACACCCAGAAGGGTTAACAGCAGCTTAATATGGTCAGCATCAGCACTGTCAAAAGTTATGGGGGTGGGATTGTCACCAGTGATGGGAAACCTCCTCTTTCCATTGTGGAACTGGGGAGTTTGTTTTCATGGGTTCTTCAAAATCCTATGCCTAACAGAGGCTGGGATAACAAATTTGGGAGATATGTTTTTTTTACAATCTGTTTGACTTTAGTTTGCTATATGCATGTGTGCCTGCAGCCTAAACTAAAGGTCAAGGGAGAGCAATGAATTTCTTTGCTCTTACAAGTATATGAAGCCTTCTTCCAGTTTTCTGAAGATGCCATCCCCTGTACTGGATGGGCATATTCTGAGTGCAGGCAGGGTTTTTGCACAGCACAACATAGTGTCAATTTTAAGTGTTTAACATATTTCTTCTGGAAAGCTTGAAAGATCTGCCCCATCTTCCTTGACATTCAGACCATCAAAGGGCTGAACCCTTGTCAGTGCCTTTTGCTATGCCCACTTCAACTGTGCATAAAGGCTTGCAGTATTATATAGTACTATTTTAAAACCATATTTATACTGTGCAGAATTTTATTTCTGCCTTCAGACATCACTTTGGAGCATAAAAGTCTCTGATTTCCTGTTTAAAGCGATTATCCGTTGCAGGTTATTGAAATAGAAGAAACAATCCCAGTTATTGGATGAGTGCAGAGGGAAATGTTTAGTAGAGGCGATGACGTTTTTCAGATTTGTCAGATTTTTATGTGTGAAGCTTTTGTGTGCAGAGCTATAGAGCGATTTTCCGAACTGGCTGGGTGATATTTAATTTTTTTTTTTCCTCCCTTCTCTTTCAAATGTGATACTCTGTGGAAAGGTTGAAGTCTGATACAGGGAATAGGTAATAAAAATGTTTTTTCTTCATCCCATTGTAGTATATAGCTTCTCTTAATAGCCATAGGGTTATCGTTTGGTTTTGTGCATCGGCTTTCTTCTTAGCTTTGTAGCTTTTCTTTACCCAAAGAAGAGTTATGATTTCAGTTTCTAATGCCTGTTTGGCTTATACACTACAGTGGGCAGTAGTTAAGCGAAGTTAACTTTAGACAGTAATGTTTTGGCCATTCATGGCTTGCCTGGTGAGCTGTGCACTATGTGAGCCTGCAAAAATGTGATTGATCATATCTGATCATATGCGTTAAACCGATTCGGGGTTTGGTGATTCTTGAGGATTTATATTCTTGCAGGAGGAAAGAAAAGGGGGATATTTGGTTTGAAATATCACATCAGATAAATGTGAATAGTCAGGCTGCCACACAGCCCTCGCCACAGAAATTATAGTGGCATATGGTTATTAAGCCTCCATTGCAACAGTGGAGTAAGTCAGTGCCTTTGACCCGTCTGAAATAGTTAATTGCAATGATGCTTCCGTTTAGGAGTTGTTTTTGCACGGTTTTTGTCTCAAGAAAAAATTGTCATCACAGCTGTGCTGGGGTTATTGTATTTCTCACAATGTCTCCTTTTCCTTCCTTAAGCGGGTTTTATGACTGTAAATCTTGAAAGATTTACCCGGTTCCCCATCATTGCCATTTTCAGTCGAGTAAGGAACCAGGTGGCTGCTTGCATTTGGAGCAGAGACAAGCTGAAGTGCTTCTGTTCTCTGGATATAATTTTGAAGCTTGGAGTAAAGACCCTACAAAGCGACCAAGAATGTTGCTTTCTCTGCTTTCCTTCAGACAGTTTAAGAAGAAACAAATGTCAATTTTGCCCCAATGCAAAAATGCTAATGTGACATCTCGGATGGTTCTTTTTTAAAATAGGATGTTACTTTATCTCTCTCCTTTCCCCTCCCTATGCCCCCTTCTTGCTGACACCCCCAAATCCCTCAGCAAGTCCAGGGTAACAACTTCATCCTTTCTGGCAACATGATCTGGCACGAAAAAGTAATGCAGTCAGTTTAGTTGCATGGTGTCCTGCTGTGAGTTTTACAATAAGGAATGAGTCTGGTTTCTGTGCTGTTGCTTCATTCCTTCGGCCGTGCTCTTCACCGGATTGCACTGCAGCTGAAATAACGGAGGCTGTTCTGCATCTCAGGCTGAAGGATACATGTTGTTAGTGCACGACGTACTTGTGGGCAACCAGAAGGAAGGTGTGGGAACGGACTGACCCTGTGGAGGCTGGGTGTTGTGTTAACTATACCGTGTTGCATGAGCGATGTAGTGACGCTGTAGGTGCTGCCATGGCATTTCAGGGGACCTGGGCTTCCTGTGTTGGTCACAGGTCATCCATCCACTGTCCAAATAACAGCCCTCCTGCTTCTTGCTCTGCATGTAATGGATGAATCAGTGAGGTTTTTATTTCAAGGGCTTAGCAAGTGACAGAGACCTTTCTGAAGGGAAGAAACTTAACTGGGATATGCTGATGGTGCACCCTCTGGTGCAGGATTTTGAAATCCTCTGTGGTATGTGAGGATATTTAAAGACTTTTTTTTCTCTGCCACTTAACATTGCAGTGAGGTGAGGTACCTATGCTCCCCAGTCCTTGAGCTGTGATTGCCTAATCACTGCTGGCAAGCTGTAGGCTGATGCTTTATGTGCTTGGCATCTCTCCATGCCATCGGTCAGCTTGACACTTTCGTTCACTGTTCCTTCTGCTAAATGCAGCACTTAATTTCCAAATCTATATGTCCCGAGGGTCAATCACCAGCAAAGTGATAGTTACTGTTCTGGAGGAAGTAATTTTAAGGAGGTGTGGATTTCCACGTGGCCAAAAAAGCTTCTTGTCATCCATTAATACTGGCTGCTGTGGCTCCTGCAATGTGATGGTTTCTGGCCACGCAGCTGCATAGTTGTCTCCATACAGATGAGGGCATTTGTCCTTCATCTTGCAAGCATAAATTTGAGAACAGAAGGTTAAATGGTCTCTCTGCCTACTGCTCCTCATGTCAGTTTAGACCCCAGTTTGTGGTTCACAGAGCTCTGTGCGCATCAAGCAAAAGTGACCCTAAAATGGCCCCAAACCCCACTCTTACTGTACTTGGTTCTCTTTGATGGAAAGTAATCCCTTTCTCTTGATGGGGTTTCCCCTTCAAGGTGTTTTCATGCAGCTACTCACAAATATCCTAGGGGCTTCCTGCAGAGTATTACGGTTGTGGTGAGAGCTGGCACTCATTGATAATCTCTGCAAAGAGTACTGCCCCCATCATAAGCCTTTTGGCAAAAGGCTGGAGAACTGCTGGTGCTTGCTTGCTGACAACCCAAGTAGTCCTATAGCAGCAGTGGAAATCTCTACCACAAAATTAGGCTATTTTAAATGAGAGCTGATTAAATTAGTTGGAATATGTTGGAAGGTTGTCTGATAATAGCAAGAGGACAGGGTTCCACCTCTCCTGGCTGTTTATGTATCTTCTGTGTTTATGCCAGGCAAGATTCCACAGCACTGAAATGCAAGAAGACTGTATTAGGCTCTAAGACTTTGTTTTGAAATTTATTTCTGTTTCAGTATGGTACCAGAGAAAAAAACCTTCTCTGGTTGCAGCGTTGTTTCATAGAAATTGCAAAGGATTTCAAAGGTGTTTTAATATGAAGGGGGGGATACAAAACAGGTGTTTGTTTTGCTCAATAAATCCCGAAATATTTGGATGCAAATGAGTCTTCTATCCAGGTCTGCTGAAAAGTCTCATGACAGTTAAATAGGTGGCTTTCTTCCAACAGTTAAGATGTTACATACAGAAACTTAATGAAAGAGTAAAGGACTCTTTTCTTGACAAAGGAAATATTCCATTGTCAAACCTTTGAATAAAACTGAAGTAAGTGGTATGTGGCACATACCAACTTGACCAAGCAAAAAGCATGTGAACCAACAGAAAATCTCCATCTCCCTGAAGGTGACTGTCTCAGGCCACAGGCAAGCATGCGTCACACCAGATGGAACAGTGGAACTGCAAAGTTTTCACCTGCTGGTGTCTAGGTGCAAGAGTGAAAGAATGAGACAAGATCCTAATATGACATAGTATGTGATGTAGGTAATATACCGAATTTGAATGTATGGGCATTCGGGACAATCCGAAATAGATTTGCTTTTGGCACACATCACCAGTTGCCTTTAATGGCTGCTTCCTTTTGCTCAGTCCACGCAAAGAAATGGCAACAGATGTTTATTTGCTCAAGACAGCAGTATTATCTCTGCCAGTAGCCTACTCAGATCATTAATTATCAGTTTTTCCTATTCAGCTTTTTAAAGAGAGCCTTTGTGATTTAGGCTCCTTCACCTCCATCTTGCATTCTGCAACCCAAGGTATCTTATGCACTAATTGCTGAAACATATTTACTTTTCTAAGGTTAGAGCAAACCTTCTTTTAAACTGCAGGTCAATGTGGCCGATATTTTCTTATTGTTATAACAGGTCATAGAAACAGTTTCTTGCAATTTGCAATTTGAACCCATAACTCTTTAAGCTAGTAATATCCCCCCTTATTTATTTTTGTTAGACCTCATGAATGTCAATAAGCGAATGACATGCATTCATTGCCTGTGTAAATGAAATGATTGGCATTTGATTTTCTGCCTGCTGCCTGCCTATTGGGATTTCCATTTGGAGTTATTATTTCAGGCTCCTTTGCGCTTGCTCCTCAGTGTGTGCAGGCTTTGTAGGTTTTAGCAACTTAAGTATTTCGGACATTAATTCTTCTCACTTGTGAAAACATGATGTGCATTGTAGAGTGCAGCCCCAACAAACTTCTCCAAATGATACAGCTTAGCTCAAGAAACTTTGGAGAAAATGGTCACTTAATGTGGGCATTTCTCTTCTTCTTGTAAATGTATTTCCAAGTGCTGCAGGACAGTTTTGTCGCATCCTGGGAAGTGTGTAGGCAGTGGAGATGTGCTGCTGTTTCGTATAGACCAGACTCTGATGCAGGAACAGCTCCTCCAGGTGCTTCAGGTTGACCCCAGACATGTGCATGCCTTGTGCCCCGGGTCTCCCTGTGTTTACTGGGACGGTGATGATGGGTGGTGGTTGGGGATGGAACTTTAAATTAGAGGATGAAGGAGAAGTTGTTTAAGAGAGGGAAAACTTCCATTTTGGGGCTTGTGCTGGGCTGTCCATCTGTGCTGTGGGTGGGCTGTGTATGCGGACTGACTTTGCATTAGTAGCCCTTTATCCCTTTAATGGGTAAACAGAGAAGAGTGTCTCCTTGGTCAGCTGCTGCCTCCCAAGTAGCAGGCTGGATCCACGCATGGAGTGCTGGAGGCTCAGTCTCTTAGAGACGGTCATCCTTAGTTCCAGCTCTGGGCTTAACTTTAGGGAGGATTTTGTTACAAGCAGAAGGTCTGCCCTGCGTCACAGTGCAACGATATCTACAGAACTGATACTAAACTACCTGGTGCTCCCCACTGCCCTCCCTGGAGCTGCCTTCCTCCTGCTTAACCTCCCTCCTCACCCTCATGTGACCAGATCTGGGCTCACCATCAGGTGAGAATGATTGTCCCTTTAATGAGGAGGTGGTAAAAGGGCTCCCTTAATACTTGTGCCTCCCCTGTAATCCTCTGCAAAAAGCACTCCATAGGGCATGAGCAGCTGCCAGCTTGTTAAACAGTTAACTGGATTGTAACACAAGTGATTAGAAAGTGCTCATCATCTTTCAAGGGTACCTTAAGGAACCCTATGTTCAGAGCTTGTGCATGGGTGCTTCCCAGAGACACTAGCTCTCACGTGGGATAAATAACCCAGGTATACTGTTTACAGCCTTAGTGATAAACACTGGTCGATAGCAACTGTGGAAGAGGTTTGCTCCTATGTTGTTGGCTGGGTGTTTTTATTGTTGTCTTTTAAAGCTGTAGTTATCTAAAGTGTTCTGAGAATGGGGTGCCTCAACTTTCCAAACAAGCTTATTAATCTTTGGCTAGCTGGCAAGCACGCAGGTTCAGATTTCGTCCTCTCGTGGGTGTGTGTATTGGCTCTTGTGGGTTCTTGCATTGATAGGGATGTAGTTAAAACTGAGGAGAAGTGGGTGCAGCTGCTCTTGTCTGTCCTAATACTTTCCTAAATGCTTTTGGGGGTGGTGCTTTAAATGTGTTACTATCCCAATGGAAATCTAACTTGTTAAAGTATTTGTGGCTTTGCTAGGGAAAAATGCCTTTATTGTGTGTGGTGTTTTCAGTTTGTGAGTCAGTGTCATCATTTTACAAGGTTGCTGGAGAAAGTCCTTTTGCTGAGGAAGCTCTAGCAATGTGAACCTTGCTGTTGTTTAGGTTTTTTTTTTTTTTTTCCTTTTCTCCTGTAGTTAATCACTTGTTACTTTGCTTTTGGTTTCCAGGGTCTTGGTTGGTGCTCCGAAGGCAGAATCTAAATACAGCACCTCTGTTCAGTCCCCAGGAGCAGTGTTTAAATGTCGAGTCCATACCAATCCTGACAGAAGATGCACAGAACTGGATATGGGTCGAGGTAGGCAGTTACGATGCTTGGGGGGGAGAAGGGGGAAACCAACAGAACCAAACCATACAACAGAACCAAACCATACCCCAAATGGCTAGCAATCCTCCTGACAGCTTCAAAGAAGCCCCAAGACACTGAGAGGGATTCCTCAGCCTCTTCTGACAGATTTTGAGCACTGGTAGTAAAGGTGTCATATTCTCTTCAGCATTATGAAATAGCATCTCACCTGGTGCTGGTGTTCTCCCAGTGGCCCTGCTTGCTCTCTCTCCAGCAAGTAACCAGGCAAAGGTGGATTTTTCCCTGCTTACCGTAAGCTGCTGTCTTTTCTCCACCTGCTTCGGTGTGGCTTTGCAGCATGTCAGTGGGTACGTGAGTGGTTGGGAGCGCTGCTGCCTGTTCCAGGCAGTGCTGAAATACGGGTGCGTGGGATGACCCCAGGCGGTGCGGTGGTGGGCTCGTGATGTGTGGTGTTATTAGCAATGTGGCGATCTGTTGGTTCCCTCACAACACAGCAAATAATTCCTTGGATTTGCTTCTTGTGCTAAAGGAAATAAGTTTCTCTGTGAGAGCCATGCTTGTATGGTATTGCACGTGACCAGGATTGACTCTGGTTTCTTTGACATACTGTCTGAGTTGGGGGAAGGGGAGTCCTAAAGTAAAACTCTGATCTAAAATCTTGTGCTGGATTCCAGTGGAGAAAAATGAAGCCTTTTAATATTTTGCTTTTCTTGGTGACATGCATGTTACTGCTTTCTCTGCCTATGGAAAAGGCATGTTAGTATTGTTCATCTTTTCATGACTGAGTCAAGTATCATTTATTTTTATGAAGCTTACGTGTGTTAAAACAGTGTTTTGGCTAAGTTTGATTTGTCCTGCTACTGTAATGTAAACTGTCTCTTATGGGTTCGTGAATATTGCCTGACAGAACTAAAGATTTAGGCCTCAAATTTTTTTTTATATGCCCCAGATCTCATTTTCGAGAGTAATTTTTGCTTTGATTGCATTCTGCAGGCAATCCCATGTATCTCCCATTGACTTCAGGTGGATGGTTTACTCGAGTAGAGCTGTGGACACGTTGTAATAGCTGCTGGCTGTCTGGGACAGGGTCTGTCCTCTAGTATGTATTTTTATGATGCCTAGTAAGAGTGAGAGCATCACCCTGATTAATGCATATAAGATCTCAAAATGCATACAAGAACTTGAACAAATCAGGATGAAAGGGAAAAGAGAAGCATTGTCGGGCAGATGTTTGATGGGCAATCTCTTTTCTTCTAGGGATTCTTCGGTGGGTATTTAAAACTCATGTCTCCTTGCCTTGCTGCTTTTCTGCTCTTTCTGTAGGCAATTCTCGGGGCATGCTCTGTGGAAAGACCTGCAAAGAAGACAGAGATGACGAATGGATGGGTGTGAGCCTGGCTAGACAGCCGAAGGCTGGTGGAAGTGTGCTGGTAAGCCCACTCTTTTCTTTGATCTCATGAAAACCGTTGCTGCTGTCTGACTCTAATGCTAAACACGTCAGGATTAGTGTGTTAGGCAGTGACTGACAGAGTCCAGCTTTAGGGGCAGCGTATTCTGTAGCCCCTTCCTTCAAGCGGAAGGAAAAGTGAGCCCCAGCCAGAAAGCTTTATTTATAGAGGGAGGACTTCAAAGCTGTCACACCTGACTTGTGTCACCCAAGGGCTTCCTCCTAAATCTGAGGGATTAAATCTTTGAACTGAATAAATAGAACTTTGTCTGGGAGGTACCTGCTGGTTTGTTCTTTCTGTCGTTTGCCTGTGCTTTGGTAGGGAATATGTATGCATCCATTTTCCGTGACCGTACGTGTGGCCTGTCAGAACGTATGGTCAAAAATGCAAGATGAGTCTTTGTGGTGGTATCTTTTCCTTATGTATATTAATTTTCCATTAATGAGGCAGACGAGTTGCTAGTAGAGATGACTTAGTTGTGCGTGGGTGGCCTTGTTGTCTTTGATATGGTTACCATGCGCATAGGCAGGTCAAGGAGAGCAGATGTGATCTGTAGGATGAGGAATTTATCTTTGCAAAACAACATTTCCTGTGTTGGAAAAAAAATAATCATAGAGAGCTGGGCAAAAATCTTTCTAAATTTCATTGTTATATTATGATCAATAGTTGTCTGT
This sequence comes from Pandion haliaetus, assembly GCA_013401275.1. Classification (NCBI taxonomy): domain Eukaryota; kingdom Metazoa; phylum Chordata; class Aves; order Accipitriformes; family Pandionidae; genus Pandion; species Pandion haliaetus. The sequence goes on along the minus strand of VYZV01044837.1, from coordinate 166,317 downwards.
GTTTACATCTTGGGTTGGGTTCTGCCTGCCTACCTGATTGAGTCTGTCTGCAGGAATGTTAACCAAAATAAAAAAAGAATTGCCGTAAAATGTTGTGCATAGTATATGTGGCAGGCAAATTTCAAGCTCGTATCGGAGTAACCCTGACAACAATCTAATTCTAAACACTGCTGTTTGGGTGTCGGAAACCTGCAGTATGACCCCATCTTTCCAATGAAATAGGGGACTGCCCTGGTACTTGGCATCAAACTGTCACAAAGCTGCTAATGAGAAAGATCTTGCACAATGATTACTGTGCCAATGACCCGTGTAAGGCAAGTGGACAAAGCTGCTTCGCTCAAAGGGATTTTTCTTAATATGAGCTTAGAGTCCAAACGCTTACACCCCAAGTCCTTGCACACCAACTTCCCCATGGCGGGACAGGTGGTTTTTATACCTTTCCGCAATAGGAGTGTGGTATTTTATCTGATTGTCTCTTTTGGTGTACAGCTTGTCAGTGCTATAGGGGCTGGCTGATGCTTTACTGTTCTTGGATGTCTTAAATGTGTTCAGCACTAGAGGAGTAGGGGAAAAAGAGAGGTATAAATAAAATACACTGTAAACGTGTACAGCAGACCACAAAATTAAGGCATTCATGCTAGTGTAAGCAATTCATGTCTTCAAGGGATATCCTGATCTGTATGTGTGCTCAGAGTCCTGCGTGACAACTGAGGAGTAACTTGCACTGATCAGGATAACACTACCTCAAGACAGCATCCTCTTGATTTTCCAGTCATCTGGCTGAACTAGACAAATTCATGTCCCATTTTCGAAAGGTAGCGCATATACTTTTTTAGGCTGTGCTGAGACATTTTTGTAAAAATGGTATCTTAAGAATAATGGTTTTGTGTATTTTGGTTTAAAGGGGAATGGGTTGCAGCTGATGCTTAGGTGTCATCTCCTTAGACAAAAGCAGCAAAGGATGGGAAAGCTGGCGGGGGAAAAAGCCAGGCAACTACCAAGTCTGGGGCTGGCTGCTTGCTGGCTGAGGGGAGGCTACAAGGGTGAAAGACATTGGCAGGCTGTGAGGGCTTAGGTTGGGGCTGAAGGGATAGAAATTTCAGATATAAAGCAGGTTAAAAGCAAAATGTGGCTAAAGTAAAACGTGCAGCTGGTGGTGTGCTTATTCCTACGCAGCTTAAGCTGATAAAATATCTCCACAAGTTACACTGATTTAAGGCAGTCCTGAACCAGCCCTCTGACGAGATTATAATGCCCTCACCAAATATATTGTGTCCGGATGCTCAAGGATGTTTAAATATCTAATTCTCATTGATATTTATCACCAAGGCACTTGGTCTTAAACTAGTAGTTATACATCTGTGCACACCTGTGTGTGGACAGAGCCTGGAATGAAGGCATACAGATTCCTTCGTGGATGGAAAATACTTAGCTGTTTCAGGGCACTGTTACTCTCTTTTGAGATAACTTTAATGAAAAAGATTTGTGACTTTCCATAAGCAGATGGTTTTTAATACCTGTGCTCCTCTAATTTTAAAGATCAGGATTTCTTTAAAATGTGGCTCTTCTAAGAAGACTACGAGAAACTGGTGTTCTGAGAAGATTTGTCTGAACGTGTGTTTGCAGCTCTATCTGCTGATTTTTAGCTTTTTACGAAATTACTAGCTAACTCTTAGGAGCAATCCCCTGTAGTTAGGAATGTGTGCAGTCTATATTGTAGGCATTACAGCTCTATTTACTGCATCTCTTCCAGGGATTCCTTTAAGTCAGAGTGGTATCTTTGTGGGCAATAGCCCTGGATGGATTATTTTTTTTTTTTTCATACATAAAGGTAGTCGCTTTTTAAACCTGTGTGAACTAGTCATGCTCTTGATGTCCTGTGTTAGAGGAATTAGTCCCGCAGTTTAACTGTGGATTTTACAAAGAGGTTGTTACTTTTGCTTTGAAACTGCTTAGTGGCTTAATTTTCTGTTTTATCAGCCTTCCCCAATTGCCCAATAAGAGTACCAGCTTCAGTGGAATGGGGTGGTAGGGAAGGTGAGGAGTGTGCAGGGGGGCTTTAGCTGGTGTTTGGTAAAAAGTGGATTGTGTTTGAGCCCATATTGTGCCAGGATGTTACTGAACCAGAGTTCTATGTTTGTGTGATGGACTAAATACAAAAGCATCAAACAATGAGGATTTAAACAAATGAAGTAAGATTAGCTAAAAAAGCTCTGAGTTTGCAGTTCAGTGGCTTCCTGTTCTCGGGTATGCTATCAGTCAATATTTGCATTAATCTAAGTGCTGCAATAATACAGCTGAGATTGCCAGCTCTTTACAAGCTGAAATGGCAAAAGTCCTCCTTTTACTTTTGTTGGGAGGAGAACCAGGGACAGTGCATTATGATTTGGAGATAAGCCACATCCTTCACTCTTGCTTTTCCTAAATACCCGCCACATCTGTCATTACTCTGTTTTTTATCAAATGTTGCTTTTTTTTCATTTAAAGTAGTTGACTTACTGGCACGCTTAGCGATTGTGTGTGTGTTTGTAAAAAAAAAAAAAACCATCACTGCAGCAAAGCCTAAGTCTTCCTAGGGAAGAGCAAACCAGAAGTGGTCTGACAGTGGCATGATCAAAAAGTCCCTTGTCTGGACTCTGACTTTAGGAGTCAGCAGAGGGCTCTATAAGGACCATGCATTCAGGTGGGGCACTCGGCCTCTGAAGTGAAGCCTGGGTCTCTCGTGTTGCTTTTCCTGCGGTGCAAAGCCTGTGGCTGGTGTTCAATACGCAAAAGAGCAAAGTGGCTGCAGTTCTGAAATGGCCTATTCATTACATTGTGGTAATGCAGTGTCTACCGTCAACAGAGACCTCCCGTGTGCTTTGCCCAGAAGCGTTTTATTCTGCTTCATAGATTTGCATCCTTTCTCCCCTGTTCCATGCTGGAGCCTGTGCCCTGGCAGCAGCTGCTGAGCACCAAAGTGTGCTGATGGCTTCCATGTTGCACAGGGGCCTGCCTGTGGCTTGTATCTGAAAAAGGGTGTGTAAGCTGTCAGTTGTTTGCAATTGCCTTAGGAAAAAAAAAAAAACAACACAGAAAAACCTTATCCACAGCATCAAATTCAGGTGACTCATCTCTGTTCCCAAGACCTCTTCAGACATGCGCCATCAAAGAAGGAAGGCTGTGGCCACCTTTGGTAGCACATCATCTTGCCTCAGTAACGTTGAATAATGGTGGGACTGCATACTGTAATGCAACTAAACATTTCTGGGAAGGCAGGAGAACCAAAAGCAGCTGTGGATGAGCTTGCCGTGGCAGGAAGACAAATGTGCTGGCTGCCTGGCTGCAGAGAAATGAGTTTCAGGGAGGAAGAGGAGCTGCTGCACTCCTGTCCATTGGGAAAACATCAAATTCTGCAGCTGTGGTGTGGGGGTGGCTGGGGAAGCCCCTGCTGAGATAACCGAGGTGGAGCTCATCTCTTGGAGTTATGGGTATGAGCTGTCTGCAGTAAACCTTAGTGTGCCTGAATACACAGCATGATGAAGGTACAGAAAAGTGATCATTAAAAAAAAACCCCAGAACAACCAAAAAAACCACCCAAACAAAACCCAAACTGTAACAGGCTAGGTAAGTGCGCCCAGCATTGGTGAAGTGAAGCCCATAGCTTCCAGTTGATTTTGAACATACTTATGCAGCAGCTCCTTTTTTTTTCCTCCTTATATTTTTCTGTCTTTCTTGGCCTCCGCACCTCACTCCAGAGCAAAGCCTCCTGCTTGTGATGAAATGCTGCTGCTCTCCCCGACTCTGTCATTTGTGCTCCTCTGGGAGAGATTAGTAGGTTAATTTATGTGGGTCCCTTGCAGTTTCTGAGATATAAAATGTCAAGGAATTTACAATATCACAATCCTTTATTTATCTTTCCATAATTTTAAAAAATACTTTTGGTCTGTTTCTGTTTGAGTTTATATCCGGAGTTGGGGTTGACTTGAGTGTTGCTTTAATGGTGTATGTCTTTACGGCACTGTCTTTAAAAGGGCTGTGCATGTGTATACTTGTGCTCGCAGCACAGATCTGTCAGGAGAGAAACTATTTCCTGGTTACTCTGAAAATGAGCGTTTCATGTGCTGGTTTTTGTTGCTGTTGAATTTTGAATGAGTGGTGCATCGGGATTAAAATTATAACTAAGCTTCCTTAAAGCACATAAGGGAGTCCCCAAAGCTGCTTTTTGCAGGACTCCTCACATGCATTTGGCTGTTGAGCAGAGTACCATCAGAAGCATCGTTCGTGTCACAGGTGGCAGCCTGTGCCCCATGGTGCAGCGCAGAGCTTTCCACGGCCCCCGGAGTCCCTCATTATCCCTCTGCAATAGCGATCTTCAGGAGATACGTGCTTCTCCTTGAGTACTGGAATTTAGGAAAGCAATAAATATTAAACTCCAAATGCAGCACTGCTAACAGCAGAGCAGGCTTTTGCACAAGTGGTTTTGCTCTGTTTCAGTTAAAAAAATGAGAGTAGTATTACCCTGTTATGTCTTTCTGGGGTTAAGTATATGGGAAGGGGCCTGTGTTGACTGCTGGATTGAATTGTGAGTTTCCCAGTGGTTGATACGCTTCCCAGGTCCTTTACTGGATAGGTGACACAACTGTGCCTCTTATGGATGTATTTTTTTAATAATGTTGAGATGTCCCCATGCGCAGCTCTGAGGTGCTGAGGCAGAAAAGTGGGGTAGCACAAAGGGAAGGAAGATGGAGAATGTCTTGTCTGGGGAGGATAGGGTGAAATGTGGGGATCATGAAGGGGGCTGATGCAAAGTTTCCAGGAAGAATTGAAAATCTGTGGAGGAGATGATTTGTAGCATAGAGGCTGCTCTGTTTGCATGGAACCAAGCCTTAAATGATATAAATTGACACATCTACGTTGACTTCAGTGACTTAGACCAGCTGGAGATATGGCCCAGCATGTGCTCAAGTTCAAAGCCCTTGCTGTTTCATATTCATTTCCTTTTATTCCAAGTAAGCCCAAGCATCAGGCAACTTGTGGTTTGCCTGGCAGCAATGCAGTGTTGATTTTTGGAGCAAATGGGTTCTAGGAAGATGTGAACCAGGCACCCCATTGCTTGTATCTGTGCCTGTGTGTAGCGCTTGTACTGAGCAAGAGTCCAGGTGAGACTGGTTTAGCTCTGGTTTTGCAGGGTAATCTTATTCTTCACTATGAAGAGAAAGGCACCCCGATCTCTGCAGCTCATCTGCACCTTTACTGATGTTGCCACTTTTGTTGCCACAAATCTCTGGCATTTCACTTAAATTCATTACCAAAATGCAAAAAGCCCAGCAAAGCCCAGCTCTTCTGTCACCAGAAACAAGGCTGCCTTTCCCAGCAAGACAAGCCTTTGACTCGCACATGCATCCTCTGGTGGGATAACCTTCTAATACGGACTTAGTAACCTTCTGAGTCTTAGCATCCATTCTGGTCCTCTTATGTGTATTCTCGATGTCTTTGTTCCTGTTTTCCCCCCTTTTTTGGCTTGGCTGGGTTCTGTTAGTGCATCTTTAGTTAGAAAAGCTTTACTGGCTGTGAGGAGTCATACGCAGTGAGAGAGCTTGAAAACTCCAGCATGGGCTCTGTCTTGCTGTGAGACCTGCTGTTTTCCTAGTCATGTACCTGTGAAGTCTGAGATCTGAGCTGTGTCATGAGCTGCAGAAGATAAGTGAGAAGATACCTTATCTAGAAAGAGTGGGATGTAAGGAGAGGACAATGGAGTCGTGGGGGGAAGACGATGCTAAGAGGTCCTGTTCGTGCGTTCTCTGCCTTGGTTGGAGAGCTCTCTTGTGACTCTGGGTCAATAACGCATGTGATATGATCTGTTTAGGCGTGTGCGCACCGCTGGAAAAACATCTACTACGAGACGGAGTACATCCTGCCTCATGGCTTCTGCAACATCATTCCCCCCAACCTGCAGCCCAACGGGAGGAAGCTCTTGCCCTGCTACGAAGGTAAGGAGTGTGGGGGCTGGGAGCGGGGCTCACCTCCCTTGCTGCACCCTCAGTTTACAGCTGCTGCATTTTCATTTTATTTCCAAAACCATCCGCTCTAACACTTGCTGCTGATTTTTCCGTTGGTTTTTGTTTTGGTTTGGTTTGGTTTTTTTTGTAACATACAGCTGCCTTGGAGCACAACTAGGGTGGTAGTTGAGTTTTGGATGAAGTTGAGGGAGTAGCACAATGACTGAACAGGTCCTGTGACTTACTGTGCATGGTCACACTTTACTAGAGGAATAACATGTTTCTGAACTGTGTTTTTGAGACAGCAGCTCTCTCTTCCCTTATGTGAATAATCACTAGATACTGATCTGAGCTTGGCCTCTCATGCTTTGCTGTGGCACAGAGTGCAATGGGGAACCAATTTGCCCATCTTATGGAAACACTTTCATTTTTGTTTTGTGATTTATCAGAGGACTAGAGCAGGGAAAAAAGGGCTGCTTAACACCTTGCTCACTTTGAGGAACTTCTGCAGCAGTTTATATTAAACTGCTGCTGTGTTTTGGGTACCGTAAGCTGTCTTGGTCCCTGTTTGGATCGTCTGAAGGTGTAGGTTTGGGGTGCACAGAGAGGGAGGGCTCCAGCTCTGAGCAGTGAGTGGCTGCACCTGTTGGTTCTGCTCCAAATCCCAAATGTCTATGTTTTAATTTTCCAGCTCTCTGTTGCATGTGAGACTCTTGTATCATGTTTCCTTTCCTGAAGACTTCAGAAAACCGTGTGTTTTGGGTCTCCTCAGCCAAGAGCAATTAACTAAACCAGAGGTGTGAGTATGTTGTTAGGAAGAAGATAGGATATCTCCTAAGATTTCTTGGCCTTCAGAGGAACATTTGGGGGGAAGCACCTTCTTGGTTTCTCCTGTCTGTCCTGGGCATCGTCTTTCCCCTCTTGCTGTAGGAGCCTGAGGAAGCATGGGAGTTTGGAGGCCAAGACACAGCAGGGTTTGTTGTGGGCAAGACCTCTGATTTTATTAATTTATTTGCTTTTATTAATTTCCCCCCATCCAAAGTTGGCAGCAGCCAGCAGCAGGCTTGCTGCTGACATTAGTAAGTGGGAGAAGGATAAAGCGGGGGAAGTCCCAGCAAGTTTCTCCGCTGCTGGCGAGCGGCCGTGTCCCAGCTTGGCAGCCTGTGAAGCCAGCTCTGTGACAGAACTGGGTCTGCTCCATGCCCATTCTTTCTCCTGAGGCAGCTCCTCACCTTCCTCTGGGCTTTGCTCAGGGAGCTGCCACAGCAAACCCATGCACCTTCTGGAGGTGGCACACACTCATGCATTGAGCATTTCCCAGGCCTGAAATTGGTCATTATTTGAAATGTGAGGGATTTTGAGTCTCTTGACCCATCCATGCCAGCTGCTCTGCAGCAGAATACAACTAAACTATGTAAGCCTTCCTGTTGTGAGCACTGTTCTGCTGTATTTGTCCTTTTTTTTTTTTTTTTTTTAACTTGTCAGCAAAATTGGGATAAGGCACTGAGGTAATGAGCTGCAGATCATCTGATATTAACTTTATGGTCAATGTGCACGTGCAGTGACGCTGCCGTGGCTCCCTCTCTGAGCCTGTGTCACTGCTCCTGCACTGCCTTAAAAGCGGCTCGCCTGAAGCTGTGGCAGGGAGGTGGTTTCTGGAAGAGATGAACCGCTTGTGTTTTTCTGTGCGTCATGTCTTCAGAGTAAAACTGCTGCTAATCTGACAGGATATTTGCCAGGAATTGCTAGAAAATAGAAATGTGTGGGCCTAGTACACGCAGAGCAGCCAGTGGAAAGTTGGCAGGGTTGGTGCAGTACAATGTTGGCTTAATTTCACTCCATGCTAGAGTGAAAATTGGAGGTTTGGGACTGATTTTCTCTCCCCCCACCAGACATGAAATCACAAAGTATCACGAGGGTTAGCTGCATTTGTTTACTCCTGGATCTTTTAGGTTTCAATAAAACAAGCTCAAAGAAGAGACACAGCTGTGGTACGTCATGCAGAGGGATTCATTGTTTGAGGTTTGCTGTGAAATAAGATTGCTGTCATCCTTGTAACTTTTTTCCTTCACTTTCTGGAAGCAGAAGAAGCAATTCGTGTCCACTGACAATGAGGAACAGCCAAAAGGGGAGAAGCGGTGAGTCTGATAGGGATAATAAGCACGGTGCATAATGCAGCTGAAGTGCTGCTACACCGAGAGCCTCTGCAGCCATCGCCGGGAGGCTGCCAGACTCACAGCTGTAAACCCTGTATGAGGGAGCATGCCTTTGCCTGTGGAGGTCCCGGCATCTCAGCCTTCTCAGGGACTTGCCATGTGCGGATGGGTGCAGGCAGTTGTGTGCTTGTTTCCAGAAGCCCCATCGTTAGCACAGCTACGGCGATAAGCCCCGTGAGAGGCTGGTGTGGCTGCATGGTCCACAACAAGAGCTGGCTCTTGCCTCACTGGTGAAGGGTGCAGGCCAGTCGAGTGCTCATCAGCAGTCTCCATCCGTGTGTGTGCACCTTGAGACGGATTAGTCACTTGTATAACAAAAGTCTTGTGCCAGAAAGGGAGAGGAGTCTGACCTTGGCACAGATGTACTTAATGCATACGGTATGTTTTCCCTCCACATAAAGCAGGCTTAATAATTAAAGACAAAGGAGGAAATGGAATTTTCCTGACTAGATGGTAGTGGTGCAACAACATAGTAGTCTCAATCCATCTTATTCTTGTCCGGCTTCCCTGAAAGGGCTGACAGACGTCTGGAAGCGATTGAGAGCTAATGAGAACAGCAGCGAGCCTAATAGTTAAATGCAATCTCTCTGAGTAGGAACTAATCGGGTTTATATGAGCTGGATGTCCTTTGTGGTATAGCTGCCTTATGGAGCCACAGTCTTCCAGGCAATGCTTTCACTTGGTTATTTTTCCCATAGTTTTAATGGCCTTCCAAAAAAAGGGAGCTGCGTCTTCATTCCCCTGATGCATTCAGTTTGCAAAGAAGGGTGGCTGTGTTTACTGTGAGAAGCAGCCCAGCTGGTGGGGAGAGATGGGATGGTTTCGTACTCCTCTGTGGTAGGAGTTGGTGGCGGAGGTGGGGAATACTGATGGACCCTTTGGTTAGTAAGTGAGGGGAACAGCACATGCCCACATGCCTTGTCTCCAAAGGAATAAGCAAGTTTTCCCACATGGTCTAGACCACAACTGGTTTTCTGGGAGCCATCAAAATATCCCTGCTTTGTGGTGCAGACCCAATACCACAATGCTAGGTCAGAAAGATTACTAATGTTGCATCCTAGAGTAGTGAAACACTGTAAGATAGGAAGGAAGAGACTTCCAGTGCAAATGATAATTTACTGTAACTGTCCACTTTGCTTCCATCTGTGAAGATGGTAGATACAGGATTTTATTGCACCATGGAGCTTATGCTATGTTATGTCATTGAAGTTTGCTTAGAGACTTTTAGAGAGGTTTGCTCAGAGAAGTTGAGGAGCATTTACCTTCAGAATCATCACACATCACAACTTATCCTTTTTGTTTGTATATTGTTTTATCCAATTACTTCTTCCTCAGTGTTATTTCTCCTATAACCTGAGATCATCATGGCTACAAACCACTACCACCTTCTTCTCTCTTTTGCTTTATGTATTTATTCATGGCACATCTTCAAAGTCGCAGAGGCAGCCTCCTCTTCCAGACTCGGCCTCATCTTACTGCTTTGCTATCAGCTGTTGCCGCAGCAGTTAGTTTAGTGTCTTGTGGCCTGTGTAATTGGGGGTGCATAACAGTCTGCGGGCAGACAAGAAAGAACAATAAAGTGTAAAAAAGGATCTGTTCGTGACAGCAGTTATTGCCTGGAGCTATGCGGAAACTACCAAATCCACTGCATGCAGTATCTAAACCTCATGCAAATCTTGCTACTCAGGTGTGCAAGAGCTGTGAGCTGACACAGTAACTGCACAATTTCCTGCTGGTTGATCATCTCACTGTATTGATGGATGGATGGATGGCAGTGTTGTACAAGTGACAGGTGTCACTACTGTGCACTGAAGTGGAGAGGAGGTAGAAGCAATCTTGGTTTTCATGCCTTTTGGGCTCATCTGCTGCTTGGGAGAAGCAGACTGGCTCTAGGGAGGAGGCAGAAGTCTGTGATGCTGGGATGTGACCATCCAGGACGGGGGTGGGGGCTGGGCTGGGCTGTGACCATGGGTGTATGGCTGGAAAGGAGCCCCGCTTGGCAGTGGAGTGGGGGCAGGGTACGCTGCTGCAGATGGGAGTTAGGTGGGCTGACAAAGAGGAGGGATGGTTTTGTGCTGAAAGGGTTATGTTGGAATCCAGGAGCCCAGTGTCTGTCCAGGCGAGGCAGCTGGCTCCCTGAGGAGGACTGTGTCTGTCTGGATCCCCCGGAAAACGTGCTGATCTCTGCTCTGCGTCAGTGGAGCTTTAAACACTCAAATAGCCTCAATGTCTGGGGTGTTTGGGCCTCTGTGCTTCTGTTCCTTCTTGGAAAATGTCACTAAAGCCATTTTCTCTGTGAGGTGTTAGGAAAAGAGGTTAATAGGTATGTGTGATTGTTCTCAGACCCCATAATGATGCGATGGAGTCTTGATACCTATAGGGAGGAAAGGAAGGTCATTGCTTTGCATCATCTCTGTGTCATGCCACACTACTGTAATGAATCCATTTATTCTTCTGCTGTAAACTCTTTTTTTTTTTTTTTTTTCCCCTGAGAAGTATTGTCAGGTTATTTATTCAAGTTTTTCTTCAGTTCACAGAAGCATTGGTTATATCCAAACTCTGAGTTTACTTGAACTGCTGCAATCCCATCTGTCCACTGTTAAAACCAAAGTGTAACTAGTTAAGTGAAATGTAGGGCCATTAGTTCGAGCAGATAGTACTGGCAATATAAGTGACTTAAAAAACACCGAACAACACATAAAGCTATGAACAATGTCTGTGAAAGTATGAGCTTCAGTGGACATACCAACTTGGTTTATTGTACAACTCTTTAAACCACCAAATCTTTCCCATTCCTTATGCATTGCAGTTGATAGTAATTCGGCTCATTTAAAGAGTAATTGTTTTTTCATTGCCTGACAATGAAAACAATAATGTGTGTTTCTGTTCTTTCTAATACATATATTGCTGATTTTCATCAGCTGTATTGTGTCCTCTGATGTTGGGACTTTTGTTTCAAGTTACTCCTAGATCTGAATTTGGTCGTCTTTTTTTTTTTTTTTTTTAAAGTGGGCAAAATTTATATTATAATAAAACAATGCTGTGAATTCAATAAGCTTTTTGACTTGATTGGAGAAACGGTTTAATTTTTGTGCATGTATTCTTTTGTTAGAAGAAAAACTTCCATTTACTCTAAGAAATGAAGCAATTTTGCATGTTTGTTAAACACAACTGCATGAGGCTACGGATCCACCTACCACTCTTCAGTAATTGCCTTGTTCCATTGCTAAAGCTGCTACCTTTCCTTCTGCCGCCCTATGGTATTGCACACCCTTGGTTTTTCTTTGCAGCCGAATTCAGGGGAGGGCTCCTGTGAGCTGGATCACTTGCACCCACGGGAGCCTGTGGATGGGGCCTCTCAGGTGGCTGGAGTTATGTGGGGCGGTGGTTTGGAGACCTTCAGGCCTCACCCGAGTCTATGGCAAAGCTGTGATGGCTGGGGAAGCCGCCATCATGTTTGAGGCTTTTACGTGTTGCTAAATTGTGAAAAAAGTTCTGGAAATCCTGTTTATAAAAGAAGAGAAGGAGAAATTTGAAAATCCAAAGCAAGAAATAAATTTTGTTTGCCTCCTATCCCGTGCTGAGGCGTTCCCCGCAGTTATGTCGTTATTCGCCTGACCTAAATCTTTCACTGCGCAAGTTAAATATCCTATGGCATTTTTCCTCTTTCATTTTAAAGCAAATTGAGCTGTGTGTTTTTTGAAGGAGACACTTAAAGAAACTGTGAGCCAAGCATAATACAGTTTTATAGGGAAATACAACATTTTAAATCCATCAAATTGTCAGCGGGGCCCACTTGCAGCAGTTGGTTACGGGCCTGATGCAGAGAGCCATCAAGGCTTGCTCTGAAAAGAAATATATGTGTAAGAAATCTTCTCTCCTCGTGTCCCAGATGATGGGCTCATTTGGCTTTTAAGAGGCTGTACCCTGGCCAGGGTCATGAGTAAGACCTAGCAGGGACCATGGCCTCTAGTGCGTAAAGGGACGGTGGGCCCTGTGGTCTCCTGGGGGCCTGGTTGGCAGGCCAGGTCGGCCATGGCTGTGCAGCCCTGGGATGGCTTTTCAGGCATCAGCCTGAGCCCCTCTAGCCCTCCATCAAAAATATATATATACACACTGTAAAGTGGGATTTAAGAAGGCAGTCTCTAAAGCCTTGAGCTCTGACATTGCAAAAGCTTCCTGCCAAGTTTAGCAGGTAAGGCAGAAGGATACTTCCAGACCTCCAGGGCCACAGTGGCTAGTGGCATTTTGTTTCGAATTACAGTAGGTTAAGTGCAAAATCAGAGAGAGGCAAGGTCTGTTCACACTTCAGTACATCATGTGAAGGGAAGACCTTGGCTAGAAGTGAAAGCATCTGAATTGGATGGATGTGGAACTTGCTGCATTTCATCCTATGCAAGGGTGGGAATCCAGCTGTAGCAAAGGCAGGGCCTTTAGGACGTGCACAGCATTATTTTTCAGGAAATGCCAGAGGGAGAAACCTTATCTCCTCAGCTCTCTGAATAAAAAAAATGTTCATATCAATAAACAAATATTTTTTTTCCCAGGCAAGGAGTGCCTGGCTCTGTGAGAGACTATATGTGGAGAGCTAGTAATTCAGAGCCCCAGCGCTTTCTGAATAGCCATGAGCAAATATGGGCTTCATTTCTCGGTGGAATTGTTGTCGTGCATTCTCACTAGGAAACCCAAGTGTGCTTCTGGCCCTCCTGCTCTGCTGGGACACGCATCTGCTTTGGCAGGACCCTGCCTCAGCCAAGGGTGTTAGGCATTTGGGCTGTAATTTGTGGATCAAGTCACTGTTCTGCATGTTTTCTCTGAATAAACCTCCCCCTGGGCAACTGGTATGACCTCAGCAAATTCCTTAAAATCTGAGCATCTTTATGATGTTAGGAAGAGACTATATATAATACATAAAGGGGGAATGGTGTGTTTCAAAACATACAATGTTTTGAAAATATTCTCTGAGAAGGCAGCAGTTTATAATTAATTCCTTTTGATCTTCAATAAGATAAAGTGCAATTCAAAAGGAACTTGCTTGGTTCCAAGGAGGCAATTTGCTCATTGATTTCGTTAAAATTTTTATCATTTAGCAATGAGTTGATTGTGCTTAAAAAAGTAATTCACAATTACCAGGCTATATGGTGAATGTTTTTGGAGCCTGAATTGCTGTAATACACAGGAAGTAGCAATATGCTAAAGCTGGGCACTCATTAGTATGGTAAATATTTGAAAATAATGCTCAGGAAAAAACCTGCAAAAGTTCTGATCGAGTTTGAAGTTTCAAATGTTCCTAAACTGAAAATATTTGCATTAAGGCAGGGTGGAAAGTGATTTTCTCCCCCACCCCTAACTTAATGTATTTCTAAAAATCTTTTTTTCCCCTTCTGCAAAAAGATAAAGTAAAAATTCCTCAGGTTTGATAGGAGAAACAATTGCTACATAAAATAAAGAAACAAAAACTGTAATGATGCTGGTTGGTTCCCCTGTGAACTGGGAGCTCTGAACAGGTGGCCATGAAAAGCAGCAGACCTGAGCATCCCTCAAAGGAAACTGTTGTCTGATCACTTAGGAATGCAGCACCCTCTCCTCACTCACCGCCTCCCTTCTGGGGCCAGTGTCCTGAAGCATCCCTCCACCAGAACTGTTTATGGGGGGCTCTGGTGACTGTCATTGTAGGGGAAAATCACTTTGTTTCTCCAAGGTAGTGATAGGCCTGAGGAGTAAACCTTCTAGTGCAGGGTCGGTGGCACGCAGGCATGTGCATCACCGTTTGCTCCCCTCTTTCCATTGTGCTGATCTGACTGCCAGAGGCGGAAGACTTGTGATGCACCTTTACTGGGGCGATGCTGCTGCTGTTATCACGTTACTGTGATACTGCTAGTTTAGTGTCTCCCTTGGCAGCACGCTGCCTGTCCCCCCAGTTTCAGGCCCCTTGCTTTAACCCCCGATGTGGGTGAGGATGCTGCCATGGTGCACATTGGTGGCAGATCCATTGATAAAACCCAGGAGCCCTGTGTGCTGGTGTCTCTCCAGGCTGTGCGTGTGGCGATGCAGAAGGCTCAGGTAGAGAGCGTGTGCCATGCCAGGGATGACCATGGTTTGTTTTCTTCCCTTCTCCTATCCAGAGTACAAGAAGAAGTACGGAGAGGAGCATGGCTCGTGCCAGGCAGGGATCGCGGGCTTCTTCACTGAGGTGAGGAGGAGTGCACGCATGGTGGGGATGGGGTTGATGAGTGGCTCTCCTGCTGCATGCCCTAAGAGGGGAGCCCCGAGCACGGCTTGGACAGCGGGCTGAGCGCTGGGCATGGTGCCTTCCTGCCAGTAAACACCCTCCTGCCTCGTCCAGCCTCCCAGGCACCTGCATCTTGCACACCTGCCCAGTGGTTTGTACGTAGGTGTATATGTCTCTCAAGGTCTGTGGACAAGAATGAATGAATTGACACTGGGAAACGTCCTCAGGGAACGTTTTTATTGTGTACATCCCAAAACTTGCATAGAGGTATTTCTGTGTCTAACGTTAACTCTTTAATTTAAGCGATGATGTAAAACAGTCCTCCCTGAATGGTTTTGTTTATGTATGTGTACATGTGAGTATATGTGCTTATGTGAATATCTGTATGCACATATATATATGTACATAAGATAAACATTTTTTTTTTTCAGTTCTGCTTCAGTTCTTTATTACAAAAAGATGGGGAAAAAATAGTGTGGTAAAATACATGCTCCAGAGCTGTTCTAAATACCGGAGCGTATTCTTTCCTCAACAGAAGTCTATCAGCCATGTTTTAGTTACGTCAAGGTTGAATTTGTTACGTTATATAGGAATTGATGGGTTTTTGTAACATTTCAGGGCTGGGGTTTTTTTTGTTGGTTTTTTTTTTTGTTGTTTTTTTTTTTGTTTTGTTTTTTTTAAGGAAAAAAAAGCTATTTCCATGTCAGGCTCCTCGTTACTGACATGTCAAGTATATTCTCACTCCTAATTATATATGCAGTGATTTGCAGAATGTAGTGTCCAGGCTGGTAAAAGCAGAATAAAGGTGTCCTCTCTTGAAATGGCAGAAAGTGATTTCTGAGTAAATTGGCATGGCAGGCAACATTGCTACAGTGGCCCTGTCTGATAACTGGATGTTCAGCCAGCAGCAGCTGTTTCCTGGCTTGTCTGCTCTTTCCAGCCTATTTTTGTTCCCATGCTTTAAATCCTCCTTTGCTACCCTAGTTCAAAAGATATCTTTGAACTTTCATTGCTGCAGCCCGATGGCAGCTCACTGAGCAGGAAACACAGATAAATGGCTTTTTGGGTCAAACAGGCAAGCCCCTACCGTATATTCAGTGCTGCTGATGGTACTCATTCCGGCCGGTAAATGATCCCTTGACCTCAAGGGCATGGCCCCTCCCAAGGAAAAAAGCTGTTGCCAAGCACATCCTGCTCTTTGGTTGGGTTTGCAGTCCTGTCCCCATCGTCTTATTAGGAAAATCCCTTGTTTAACATCTCCCCCCAACTGGAACTGGTCACCCAAAGGGATCCCATGTCCGGGAGCGTTTTCCCACAAGGATGGAGTCCACCCATGGCCTTGCATTGAACAGATGTGAGGCAAAGCAGCTGTCATCATGTCTCCCCCAGGGATGGAGAACTTACCTAGGGCTAATGATCCCCAGGCTTAATTTGGTCCCTTGCTGGAGGTATTTAAAACCACATCCAGGAGTAAGGTTTCCCCACAAGGATGCTGAATGCTTTGGGGCAACATTTTCTCAATCTCTCTTGCATGCAAATGTACCTTGGATTTTGATTCAAAAGCATTATCCATGAGCATCTGCCTTTGAATGCTGGATAAAACTTTGCCTGATTTCTAGTCTTTTAAAATCCTGAATCATGCTGGGTGTCTCTAATGAAATAGAATCAGACTGTTTCTCAAAGAGCAGAGCGTATCTGAGGACAGAGCAAGGCAAAATGTTCTGACCATGACATAATGCACAACCTGCTTTTTGAGTGCATGGCAGCTCTTTAGCTTCAGAGTAGTAAAATCAAAATCCTTTGTGCTGTGTTCTTCATGACACAGATTGGTGTAGCATGTCAGCCAGCATTGGGGCATGGTCTGTAGCTGAGTGGTGGGTCTGGGTGAGCTGGGACGCTTCTGCCGCTTGGTGAAGGTCTTCAGGTCTTCTGGAGGATGGTTGGGAGAGGCAGCAGGCAGAGAGAGATTTTTGGGAGGACTGTGTTGGCAGGGATAAGTTTGATGGTTAGTAAGGCTGAGGAAGGTCTACTGAAGCGGCAGAACAGCTGAGCATAAGTGGCCCATAAAAGAGGAGACCGTGTGTCTCTAGGTTGTGTGCAGTGACCTCAATGTTTGGGAAGAAGGATACTCTCTACATGCACACAGAATAGAGATTTTTAGAGATTGACTTATAATTGGTGTTTTAAGTTAATATCCTGTCCCTTCTCCATTACTGTGTAAAGCATGAATTTTTGTCCAGTGTTGGTACTTACTTTTTTTCCCCCTCCTTTCACCCATGCCCTTCTGTTTTTCCTGTCGCAGGAGCTGGTCATCATGGGGGCACCAGGATCTTATTATTGGACAGGAACTGTCAAAGTACTGAATCTCACTGACAACACATATTACAAGCTGAACGATGATGCTGTGATAGCCAGGCGGTACACGTACCTTGGTAAGCAGCTCTCTGGTGCTCACTGTGAGAATGGATCAGTCCAACATATTTCAAGGCTTTGATGCTATAAAGTTGATTCTGATTTTTTTTTTTTTTTTTTTGGTGGTGTAAAGTATTTTTATGAAAAGTGTGAAAGGAAAAACATCTGAATTAAAGGGTTATCTACCTGGAAAAAAATATAAGCAAACAAGCAGCCAGAATATTCCATTTTTGTTAGCTTGTTTTAAAAAAACTTTGCTATAATTTTTTTGGACAAATACAGAAAATGCATTTCAACTGAAAAGCAGGTTGGATGGTAGCGGGCCTCCTACATTCCTGCTTTTGCCCTGTGATGGACAAATTATTTGTCATTGGTTAGGCTGCATGTCTGCTTACACCTGTTTTTAAAATGGGTACAACACACAATTACCCAGGTGCCTGGGTAATTACCAGGAATGTATATTGCAGATACAAATTTATTTCAACAAAAATAGCACCATATAAGTGAGTCTTTGGCAGCAGAAGGAGGCTGTGAAAGGATTGGCTATAGGTTTGAGTGCATGTTTAACTCAGTTGGGTTTACTTGCTCTAAAACCAGCTAATTCCCAAAAATACTTAATTTAAAGGCTTCCACCTAATCCCCAGTGCCTAAGACTGTTGAGACCTAGGAGGCATTTCAGTCAGTAGTTCGATATTGTTTGACTAAAGACTCTCTTTTTCCCCTTAACCTTTAGTCTTTAAAAAAATACCACTTGGAAGATGCTGCTTGGTGATAGCTAAATGAGGAGTGTATATATACATATTTAAGGACATAAATAGATTTTGCCACTGATAGACCTGAATTATAGTATTTACCATGTAGACAAGAGCCTCATAATTTACAGCAGAAGAGCAAGGCAAATACAAGACAGCCTTAGAAGGAAAGCAGTCTTCTTTAGTTATTATATATCATTTTAATATGTCAAATAAGACTGAATCTTTGATCTCCTACTTCAAATACACTCCTTCTTGTTTTGATCTATCCTCCCATTTTTCTTCTTGCCTAAACAAAAATCTTTTTAAGCCATTAACTTCTCTGACCTCTTTGCCTACTGTCCTCCACTCTCCCTGCCTCGACCGAAAAGGCACGTAATTTTCCAAGACTTTCTGGGCAGTGATTTTGGCCAAAGGAGGACACTTCTATCTGGTCGATGTGGACTCTTGCTCTTTGACATGATACTTTCTCTGCAGTGGTGTGGTCTCTCTGTTCCTGTGTGCCTGTTCCTGTTTTACCACTTCCCTTTCTGGACTCACGGTTACCAGACTGTTCCCCATACCTGCTTCATGTGTGCCTTGCTCAGCTTCACACACACCTTTCTTCTCTCAGCTTTTGGAAGAGTACTGGAGGGCTTACTGTCACTACCCACCGCTGTGAGCTTTTGAGCGGAATATTGGTGCATCCTGAGCAGAATGGTTTTTAACACTAACGATATGCAGCCCAGGAGGAGCAGTGAAACCCGTTGAGCATGATCCAGCTGGCTGACCTGTTTCCCAGACTCTTCCCTTTCATGATTATTTGTTTATTTATTTCCTCTCTCCTCTCCCACCCCACCTCATCTCCCGCTCAGGATATGCGGTGACAGCAGGTCATTTCTCTCAGCCGACTACCATGGACGTTGTAGGAGGAGCTCCCCAGGATGGAGGCATCGGAAAGGTGCGGCTTTTTGTCAAACAATAATGTGGTCGGATGCAACAGGGCAAAAAAGTAATACCGATGCAGTTCCCATGTGTCTGAGAGGCCATGAGATTTTTGCCTACAGTGTAGTTTTGGAGCACTGAGCAGGGGAAAGCTGAGGTAGTTTGATGAAGCCATCAAATTTTCTTGACCTGTCTCTCCTGGTGCGTCAAATCCTTCACCCCTCTCTTTCCTCTCTCTCCCACCCAATCCTTACAGTAGTTACTATAATGAGACACAGGCAACATTTCTTTCACACTGCTTTTGTTTAGGTTTTGTAACATATAGGTATCACTTAAACCTTGCCTGGAAATGAAAAAACTTGGAAAAGAGAGTTTGTCTTCTGCTTGTTTTCTTCATACATTTGACTCTTTCAGTATTTACTTCAGGGTAACATCTCCCATAGCATGAAAAGCCATTTACTAGGCGATTTGATGTCCCTTTTAAAACTTTGTAATGTTTAGTGGATTAGAATCTGGCTTTCTGCCAGCTTTACTTAGAAATCTTGGTGATAGTCTCTTGAGAAGGAGAAAAAAAAAAAAAGGTTTTTTCTGTAGGCATACCTATGTTTGATGTCTCAAAGATATAAGCCAGTGAATGGCTAGATGGAAATGGCTGGTGAGTTAGGTGTGCCTGGTGTTCCTGTGCTGAGTACCTGTCTGCTACTGGGGGAGCTGGTTGAGGGTGAACTCTGTGACCCTTATATCCTTCTGAACCAAAGGTGGAGAAGTGGCAACAGGGAGAGGGAGGGAGGGGATGTAAAGGATCCACTTTTGTCCCTCTTTCTTAAAAATCCAAACCTTTCAGAACCTGCTGCCACCATGTGCTTGAGCAGAGATGTCCTGCAGCCCCCTTTCCATCTTCCTCCCTCTGGCTCTCCTGCTCTATAGGGACATGAGTTGTAGCTGAGTCATAACAGTAAGGAGTGAGAGGTCTCCACTAACAGGAACGTTATCCCTTGGTTTAGGCAGATTATTTTTGGTAGTAACCATGTCTCGGGGGTAACAGCACAAGTGGGGAAAACGGAATAGAAGTAGAGGATCAACTTCATACATATACCTCGCCTGACGTGACTAGGACATATGGGGATACAGCAGCAGCGCAGTTGCTACTGAGAGGACACATGTATGGGAAAGACATAGTTTCCTTATCCTAGGTGCTCTGTTATGGCTGCTCCAATGCACCTTCCTTCCAACCTGTGGAACAGATTTAATTTCTGTACAAGGAGGGGGGAAAAAAACAGCTGCTAACATAAGATCCATGAGAAAGCAGCTGACCCTGTAGTTTAAAGACTACTGCTCTAGTTGCAAAAGCTCATGTTATTCTCCCTTGGCATGGGATGTGGGTAACAGGAACGCATGGCAAAGGAGCGGTAAGAGGTGTTGAGTACAGGACATTATGCCGAGCGGTCCTGTTGTGCTTTTCACACTCTCTAATAAGCTAATCCTTTCCACTTCCCTGATAGAAAGTGGTTAGCATTGTCACACCCTTTTCACTGAAGGTAAAGCCAAGATACTTAATGAGAGTGAGTAATTTTTTCCAAAGTCACCAAGAGTGTCATTAGTTAAGACTGGGTTTGGAGTTGTGACACCTGGCAACATGCTCTTGGGGCCAAACATGCCACTGCAAAACCTAAGGAGTCCTTTATATGTAGAGCAATTGTCTGCAGTAAATCTGTGCCGTGTTCTCAGCTGGAACCAGCTTTGAACTCTGTCTCACCAACTATTAATAACTCACCACATATTCAACTATGTCAAGCACTTGGCTCCGCCACGTGGCCTTGGAAGTAAGGGATCCTCTGTCCTGCAAACTGTGTGAGTACCTGCTAGGAGGGAGCCTGTCAAATGCTGGAGGAGTCTCAAAAACTGACGGAGCCAGCCTTTCTGCCAAAGGGAGTCCCTTTCTACAAGCCATGCATTTTAGATCTTAAATTTTGGTACAAGGTCTGTTACTGAACTCATATCAATACTTTTATCCCTGAGAGTTCCTGGTTAAACAGTTCCTCCTGTGGAAATGAGCAACGAGTGGACTACGTTTGAGTGGTTTGCTGATTTACAGATTGTTTCAGACAGAAACAGTGCAAATGCCTTGGGTGGTCCAGTTGGGATTTCTACTCTGACCTTTGCTAAAGCATCATGAGGTTTGCAGCACAGTATGTGCAGGCACATGTCCTTGAGAAGGGAAGGCTGGATAAGGGAAGGGGAGCAGGGTTATGCCTTCTCAGCCTTTTGCCCTGCTCATTTCCAGGCAGTCTCCAGATACCACTTTTTTGAGAGTTGGAAAGTTCCTTTACTAGGTGCTTTTAAATACTCACGTGCACATACACACATGCGCACCAAAAAAAGTAGGTGACGATACTATTCAAGTATTTCTCATGATAAGAGACCTGTGTTTCATCAGGAAAATGGGGAACTCAATCATTTGTCTTTTAAAAGAAGACCGAGCAATAAAGTGGTCATGAAATTAGATCTTGGCAATAGCCATGGCTATGATCATGTTTTAGATATTATTTAGAAAGCACCAATGCTGTACCATTATGTGCTTCATAGTTAGTGTTGGTTAACTTTTTTCTTTTTTCACTTTTCAGGTTTATATTTTCAGAACAGACAGACGATCAGGCTCTCTAATAAAGATTTTTCAAGCTTCAGGAAAAAAGGTGAGCTTTTATGTATGTGTGTTTCCTTTTAAGGGGTAGAGAAGGGGAAAATAATGGCAGGGTCACCTCAGAGCATCATTTTCATTCCACTGCTTCATGAGTTGTCAGGCAAATTCTGTTTCTTCTTACCTCCCAGAAGACCTAAACCTATTGTACAGACCAGCTGTATACCCTTTCTCCTGTAGCAGTCATGACTGCAACGTCTGCTCAATGCCCATGTGACTGAAATTAAAGTTCCTGCTGAAAATTGTACTAGTGGTTCTCTTTAGCCTTATACAACTGTAGCAGCAGCCTTCTGAGATGTGGGAAATGGAGTGCCAGGTGAGCCTAGATGCAGAGATTTCCTCTTAGTAGATGTTACTGGGAGATGTGGGTAGCCTGGAGCTTAGTTTAATACACAAAGCCCCAATCTGTTTTTCTGTGTCCTGCTGTGACAGGGGGCATATTAGAGTTACGCTGTTATGTGGAGGAGCAGCCTCATTACTTCAAGAGATGATGATTTCCCCCTTCCCACCATGAATCAGTCCTGCGTTTTGCTCTTAGGACTGGTATCTTAGAGCTGAACCTTTCCCCCCATGAAATTTAGTGAATGCTAGTGAGATCCAGCTACCCTCATGGGATGTTGTGTTTGAGTGGGGAACAGCTTGTGTTCTTCAGTGGGGGTTGCTGGAGATGCGTTGCAGGGGAAATGAAGTGGACGATATGTCTTTAACTATTGGTAACAACAAAAAGATGTCTTATGTGGGAATACTGCAGTGAGGAAGCAATACTCCTTACCTGGGGTTGCCTGTGCTCTCCTGGAAGGAGAGGAAATACACAAGAAAGGTTACTCGTGGGTTCTGGCTTTAGGAAGACACGCCACCCTCAGAAGGTTCTGAAGTGTCTGACTATGATCAAGTTGGGAGTGTTAGCATGTTTTGTTATTTTTTCCCAACAAAACACAGTTGCAGTCTTTAAAAACATGCCTGGAATAGGGGAAAACTGCAAGTATGTGTAGATGGATGGTGTGACTTGTATTTTAGGGCCGCTCCAAAGTTTGTCTTTCTCTGCGCTAGCAGAATTGCAGATATCTTGAAAGGAAAAGACCTCCCAGTTCATCCAGGGCACCTCCTGTGTTTGATTGCTTCCTGTTAATTTCTTTCCCTGTTGACTTTTAAATGTCCCTAAGGATGTACTCCTGGAGAACTATTCCTCAGCCTAATAAACAGAGCTATCAGGAAGTTTCCAGATCTCAGCCAAAAACTTTCCTTTTTCAATTTAATTGTGTTATTCTTGTATGTAACTTAACTAATCAAGTATTTACATCCTTGAAGTACTTCTAGGCTGTCATCTCCTCCTTCCCTATTAGTATTTGTCTTCTACAAATTCTCTAAAATCCAAATGAGAATTTTATTTTAAAGAGAAGGCTGTCCTAAATCACCCTTTCTTTGTTTTGTTATTGAAATATAACCAGACATGCTCAGCAATGAACATTGCCTCGAAATGAGCTCTCACAGAATGCTGCATCCTTCCCAGTGGTGTGAAAGTTCATTGCTCTGACATTCTTATTAGACAGACATTAAAAGCAGGCCAGTTTCTTCCTTCCCTTTTTTATTGCTGGAGGCTGAACTAGAAAATCAAATGCAGACAAGAAAAAAAGAAAATTTAGTGCCTTCTTACAAATGTTAAGTGCACAGACTTCAGGTTCTCACAGCACCGTGAACTCACCCATGCTGCAGACATACCATGTTGCAGTTAAGTAAATAATAGCCTTTCCCTGAAAACTGCCTGAATACATAGTGAAATGCTTTTCATAACTTTCGCTCCTTACCCAAGAGAAATTTGTTTTAAAACCTTAGTGGATTAAAAAAAATAAATAAAAAATCCACAAGGGAACTGAAGCTACAGAATAACTGGAATCAAGTGATGTTTGAGGTCTGACCTTAAACCCACGCAAACACAAAAATCTGAAACTCTGTCCTTAACTCACCCCACTATATATATTTAGCAGCTTTTAAATCTTACGGACTGCATAGAATAGAGTTGCTACTGCCCATCTCCTAGCATGCCCAGTAGCTCTGGCTCATGCATCTCAACTTACCAGGCATGGAAGGCTGTGGGTCACAGATCTGCAATGAGGAATGTAAAAGCATGTGAGAAATGTGATTAATTCTTTTTAACCTAAATAATTATTTCTATAACAGCAATTTTTCCTACTACATAAATAGCTCTCAATTTCAAATAAGAAGTGATATCTTTTAATTTTTGCTTTGGAAGTTGCTTTTAATTTCAGACTATGCTTTGTAGTTGGTCTCAAAGAGTATGCCTTGTGGTTCCTAAGCAGAAGTGGATGAAGTAAGAGTGGAAGATCATTCTTGCTTTTGGTTTCCTTTTTTGTGTTTAAATGTGTTTTGAAATTTGTAATATGGGTGCTGGCTGGGAGATTGTTAGCATTTAATGTTAACCCGTATCAAAAATTATGTAATGAGATTAATATATTTCTTAAGTTTAAGCAATTAAGTTTTATCAAGCAATAGTAACTGGAGACTGAAAGTGGCTTAGGTTTTTTGTGTATCCACTGGAAACCTTTTATTGAAAGTCATCTTTCTGTGTCAACTCGCCTGCCTGTACATGAGAGCAAAGGCTATGATCGAAACCCACAACCAGTACTGCTATTTGAAGGTGACTGATACAAATAGATACAAATAGAGCAGGGGAAGATAGGCCACAGTCAAGAGGTTTTAGATGCCTCTTCATGGAGACCCTACCCCTTGCCTATTTTTCGTTTTTCTTTTCTTTATTTCTTCAAGGTGTATCCCCAGAAGATCTGTGCTACCCAACTTGAAGTCTCTTTAGGAAGTCTGGCACTGGGCATGAATAATCACTAGCCAGGTCTTGGTTTGGGAAACTTATTTCATCCCTTCCTGATTTTAAGCATTTGACAAGTGAAAGCTAGTCTAAGAAAGCTCTTTAAGTGTCCCACTTAAGCATGTCCCAGGGTATAAATTTTATTCTGTTGGTAAAACATCCAAGCTGATACACTGTTACAGTAAAGTGTTTAATTCCTGCCAGAATTATCCCCTAAGCTTTCTCTGTAGGAGTGCTTGTGAGTGATAAAGCAGCAAGTCATCATTTGAAATAAAAAAAAAAAAAGCAAACGCCTAAATGACTTCCTCCTGTGTGTGGGCAGATACTGAATGCTTTGTTGTGACTCGGCTTGGTTACAGATGGGCTCTTACTTTGGCTCCTCCTTATGTGCAGTTGATCTGAACTCTGATGGGTTGTCAGACCTGCTGGTCGGAGCACCTATGTTTTCTGAGATCAGAGATGAGGGTCAAGTCACAGTCTATATCAACAGAGGAAACGTGAGTATGTACAGGAGATGACTTGGTAAGGGATAAGGCCGTGGGTCTCGGCAGGGTAATGCTAATGTCCTTCCAGCACTGCATGGTGAAACTCGATGTCTCAAATAGTGGGGGTCTGGATGTCTCTAGCAGAGCATGAAGTCACGGAAAACTCATCTGGTATCGTGGTTTCCCAGACACCAGCCAAGATTCATCATAAAGCTGTGAATCTTTCGAGGAGGTCTGGGAAAGTTTCTGGTTTTATGTTGAAACTTGGTGGTATTTGTGGCTTTACATGAATTTGATGCCAAAACCAAGTAAGAGTCAGCAGCTTTGGCTGAGTTTACTTTGTGTTTTGGGTGGTCACTAGGACCTACAAATTAGAACGCAAATGTCTGGGGATTTAGGAGGCCTTGTGAAGAGAAACCAGAGATTGAAAACATGTTATCTTTACATTATGCCACATATATAGACTTTAGGGGAAGTTCTTATCAGCTGGTGCTGTTGGATTTCACATGATGCAACAACAGTCTTGGAAGAGCCTGTACTTTCTTGCAAGATCATTCTTATGTTGTATTTATAGGAAGACAGTGGTTTTTTACGTATTATTAAATATGTGATATTCAGGTCCCAAATCTGCTGTCTCGAAGGAGGAGTTGTTATGGACTAAAATGAAATTGGTTTGCTTCATCAGTATTTTGTGGACTTTAATGTATGGAGTTTATTTATGCTAGACTTAACATTCACTACAAGTCCTATAGGCAGCCTTTGGGCGACTTCAGAATTCCTTTTGATGTAATATTATTTTCTATTATCAACCCTCCTTTAAATGAGCTTTACTTTTTCAGTTTGATCCACAGGCTGTCCCACTTCTTACATTGCAGTGTTGCTGCTGGGTCCTGAGGATAGGGTCCAGAATGCCAAGCAGATAATAGTCAACATTTCCTGCTCACAGTGAGAGTGTGCATGAGTTAATTTTTATTTTTTATAAAACAGTCAAGAACCTAGTAGGATTTTCTTATACTCCTGCTTCAAGAATTACTTACAGGAGCAATAGCTTGCAGGACTGTGGGTTTTATTTTGGGGTTTGGACATTCTAAACTCTGTTTCATTCTGCAAGCACCATTGCTTAAGAGGTCATTGCAGGGGATCAGAGAAAACTGCATTATAATACAAGCATGCGTAGTGATGCTAGATTTAATACACTTATATTTTGCCCTTTCCTGTGAGGACTGCAAAGTGAGTTGCACATACAGGCCTGCCTGCCTTCTCTCTGTTGTGTTTCAATTTCATTATGTGGGATTTTCTTGAAGTCAGCAACTCCCCGCAGCCAAGAAAAAGATTTTATTACATGTTCCAGAGGGCAGTTTACTCTCATTCACAAAGCAAGCAAAACCAAAGCAAAACAACCCTTGAGGTGGGTACAGAGTTGGATTGCGTAACTAAATTTTGTTTTCTTGTGGAAATGTTCCTTTCCCCTTGAGGGAAGGCTGCAAGAAACTAAAGCTTATGTATCTGACCAGAAAGTGGGTGGGCAAGAAATACCAGATCCATATAAGGCTTCTCATGGCATAGGAGTACAAAGCTACTTTATTCTGAACTTTCCTCTGTCTCTTTATTGCATTAAGTCCCTTTCCTTATTCTTCATTTCAGAAGGCTTTCTGGGGACTTTGCTTTAATCCTTCTGTCCAATAGTTAAAAAGTTTTCAGTTGCCCAAATGTTCTTTGCTTAGGGGAAAATTCTCCTTAACTCGCTGGGGTTTAGCTGAATAAGCCTGGACTGAGGATTTCACTCCTTGGATGTACTCTGCCAGTAGAGCAGGCTCTGGGCTGTTACATTTTAGGCATTGGAAACCTTCGTGAGCTCCCCAGGCCCTGTGACTGCATTTAGTTACATCACTGAGTTATCCTTTAGTTAATTTAGCATTTTATTTATATCACTCATGCGCTCCTCCCCCCCCCGCTTAAAACTAAAAGACAGAAGATGGTTAAAAAACCAAATCAATTAGATTTTTGGTGCCCAGGCAATCCGTGTGCAGTGAGGGCGAGAGTCAGACTGCAGCCCAGCCCCTGGTGCTACCCGCAGCTCCCACGGGGAGGGCTGACCTTGTCCAGGGCTCACATCATTTCCCTGACCCTGTTTTATTTCCTACTTGCTAGGGAGTGCTGGAAGAGCAGCTCGTCCTGGATGGTGACAGTGCATACAACGCACACTTTGGGGAGAGCATGGCTGCCCTTGGCGACATTGATGATGATGGCTTCTCAGGTTGGTGCGATTTCCTCCTTTGCCATTTCCCGGGAAATGCCAGTGGGGCTGGCAGCACTGCTGGTCTCCTTGCATGGCTGGGTGCCTTGTGGCATCTATTGCTCCTGTGGACCTGACCAGCACCTGGGCTTGTGCTAAGGATAAATGCGCTTGTGTAGGATTTGTCTGTTAAGCCTTTTGTAGCTGATTGTCCTTGATGTGCGTTTAGTCCATGTCCACGCAACTTGCACGCCAGTCTCATTAACATTGCTTTACTTTCCTTGCTCTTGCATTTTCTTCTTCGTGTACGGTTTATAAAAGAGTTTAGATACCCACGCCTCAAACAAAATAGAAACCTATGTCTGACTTCTTTCTTCTTTCCCATTTCCCTATGTCTTCAAGCCTTTCCAGTTTTGTTGACACAATCGCATTTTCTTATCATGAAGTGTAATTAAGAAGTAGCTTCTTGCTCCTGATAGCATATGCTCTATTAATAATTTCTCTCCTTTGCTTTATCCTACCCCTGCTCCTTTTGCAGGCTGCTCTGTGTGAGGCCCCATGCTGTGACAGCAATAGGTGAGAGCAAAGTGTTGATGCTGGCACCTTTTCTGCCCTGATTTCTGGCAGTGCAGATTAAGGACTTCCAAACAAAGGCTGTCTTACTCAGTGTGTGCCTGGATTTATTTCTTCCAGGCCACTCAGGGCACGGTATTCTATTAAGCTTAACCCAACCTCATTGTAGGTTACCCTCACAAATGGTGAGCATGTTCTTCCTTTGCACTTGGACATGCATTTGTGTGTTCTTGCTGCTGCTTGTGGGTTAGTTGTGGTGGTGGAGAGACTGCAGAGTTGTATCAGTCCATGGGTATGAAGTCATTGCGAAGAGTTTAATTTTAGCAGCTGTGTAGTCACTAGATACAACTAGGAGAGGAGAATAGGAGGTGGGATCACTTTCTGCAGGAGTTTGTAGTTAAATTGTATCAAATGTAATTTGAAAGTGCACCCTCAGCAGCCTTTTTTTTCTTCCTGCCTGTCGATTTTATATACCCAGCCTCATTTTGGAGCCTTGGATTTTCGAGCAAACTTAATGTAGTGCTACGATAAATGTTTTGCCAATGCTGTCTTGGTTCACAAAGCTGATGTTCCCCTGGGTTGGAGATTTTGATATGAAAGGATTCTAAATTAAATTTTTTTTGAGCATGGTTCCTGGTTAATAAACACATTTTCCTAACAAGCACATGTTTCCAATTAGGCGCAACGTAGCCACATGCATGTAAAAACTCATATACATTTGTGTATTTTTTTAAGTTTATCTTAACGCGAGCTTCTCATTAAATCAAACAAGTTCCTTCCAGCCAGGTTCATATGAGCTGCTGATCATCTTCATCATGGGGAGCTATTTTCCTATGGGTAGCTGGCTTCTAAAAGTGCGAAAAAGTTGGATTAATAGAGTGGATTGTGAAATGTTTATATTCTGTACTGTTTTACAGATGTTGCCATTGGAGCACCTAAGGAGGATAACTACATAGGAGCAGTGTACATTTACCATGGGGACGCCAATGGTATTGTACCTCAGTACTCTATGGTATGTGACACTATCATTTACGATACCTGTCTCAAGTCACTTTTGCAGGACCTGCAGAAATAAACCATACTTAGGGGTCCCTTTATAGGTGGCCTCATCATAGCTCTGCATCGTTTTCTCAATCCTGGTTTGAAGATGGCTTCTCCCAAAGTTTGTCCATATCTATGCTGTAGGGTAAAATTATGTTAGGAGATATTTTTCACTGTCTTTTGTTACAGTTATCAGCTGTAGCTTCCTTCTTGAAGCAAATGAAGACTTGGGGTTTGAATGTCAGTTTTTAGAGATAGTACTGCTGCAGGGGAGAAATGAAAACCCTAGAGGGGTTGAGCATACAAATTATGGAGAAGCCAGTGGGGGGAGTTGGGAGGTTGCACTTTCCTCCTGCAGAAGCAGGCTGAGTGAGGAAGAAGAGGTACTAAGTTTTCTTTTGTGCCCCGCAGAAGCCTCCTTGCCCATCTTGTTGGCGCTGTCCTCGTGATGTGACAATATATCACATGGCTGTTCTTGGGTGCCATTCCCCTGACCATTATTATGAAATAAAATCTCAGCTGGAGATAGGCTGTAGCATCTTGTGCAGAGATGACACAGTGCAATTTAGCTACTGTAGCCAGGCAGTAGAGACGATAAATATATGCTTATGGTACCCAAC
This sequence comes from Pandion haliaetus, assembly GCA_013401275.1. NCBI lineage: Eukaryota > Metazoa > Chordata > Aves > Accipitriformes > Pandionidae > Pandion > Pandion haliaetus. The sequence continues at coordinate 137,305 of VYZV01044837.1, read as the reverse complement.
ATGTGTCCCCTAGTCTCTGTCTAGCACATTTCTTTTTTCAGAGAGCCTGAATCTTCCCTCCCTCCATGTGTTTGAAGTTCTGGTTGTTTTGTTGCTGGGTGGGATCCTTCACAGTAAATCGGTTTAAGTGGAATTAAAGACTTTAGTGGTTATATTGGAGACTCTTCTAACAGACCATAGAAGTTTAGTCCTTCTTCCTTTTGCCGTGTATATGCCATGCGCTGATTTTTAGAAAAAAAGGAAGTTAAATTACTCTTTATGGATACTTCTAAAATGCACTAATATGTGGCATGTGGAGGATTCTGCCTGTTTCTTGCCGAGAGCCACTGGTTGGGAGGTTCTTCTCTGGCTGTTGAAAAGCCTGGAGCTTTCCAGCTCTTGCTGAAAAGGATCAGATTTTTTTTATTTTGGTCATTCAGGGGAAAATTTTACATTTTTGAAAGAGGCCAGATCAGCAGGGTGGGAAGCGAAACATCCTGCCTGCAATCTTTCCCTCTTCACTGGAGCAAGGCCAGCAGACATGGTGTGTGTCTCTCCGCTTGGTCAGTGGGACAAAGCCCCGCTCAGGAGGGTGGCAGGGTACTGTGGTCGTTGACTCTTGATACCATTCCTATCATTGTCCTGTGTCCCGAGGCAGTCGAGGTTGGCATCACTTATGGGCAGTGTCTCTGTGGCCCTTCCCAGAGTGTGCTGCGTGGCACCAGGCACGCCACCAGTTCATCTCCCACCTGCAACCAAAAAAATTGTGTAACAACTTCTGCTCTTTACCTACCTGCCCTGGATTTGAACCCAGAGGTGAAAGAGTTTTTGTGTCTTATTACTATATCTCTGGGCCATGTCATGGAGCCCAGAGCCATGCCCTGGATTTCCTTTTTTAAAGAAGCTGAGAGAGGTGGAGGTGGGGCCTGCAGGGTATATGTTTTCACCCTTCTTATTTTGTTAGCTTCCTCCTCACCCCTTTTCTTCATTTAAGTTGCTGATCAATGTCATTCCCTCACATCCCTTCAGCAGCTTTAGTGGTGGCTGTGAGCAGAAGCAGCTTAATTGGCTTTGTGACCTGCTGTTTTGATTCATGGCACTTAAAAGCAGAGCAGCATTATACCTCTGCCTTCTAGGCCGTAATAGCCTGCAGATGTCTACTGGGATGTTTGCAGGCAGGATTTACCACCCTAACTAGGAACCCCCAAAAATGTGATACAAGTATAATGTGGGGAGGAAGTTACTTCCAGTTGTCTTAATCTTCTCTGCCCGTGAGTAGGAAAAGGAAATCTGTACACAGTGAAGCACTGGTTTCCCTTTAAACTGGCTGTCAGGACTGCAGGATATCTTTCTTCACCTCAACTTGTCTTTTTTTCCATGAATTTGCTGTCTTGACCTTTTGTTCAATATTATGTCCTTTTATGGGAGGGCCAGGCAAAGCTGGTCGCATGTCACAAGCTGTGAAGCACCACCACCAGCCTCAAAATTACTTTGTGGGATAGGTTTCCTCTGTCTGTAACTTCTGCACTCAGATGTTGGTTTGAGTTCAGGTCTTGCGTTGGTGGCCCAGCATAACGAATGAGGGCTGGGAGACATCTGATTGCTTTCTTAGAAAATGAGATTTTGATATATTAATTTGCTTCAGACAAAGGCATTTACAATTCAAAATGTTTACAGAAAGGTTTTGTGTTAGTAATTAAAAAAAAAGAAGCTATGTTAGAAGTTAATTAATCTTTGTGTTGGGGAGGCAGAAATGAGATACAGCTTCCAAACTGACACAAAATACTGCATAATAGCTGATGGAAACCAGAATTTCCAAGTGGGATGAAAATTAATCATTTTGACTTTGAGTATGCTGGCAAACTTTGTGAAAAGGAATGGTTGTGCAGGATTTTCTGTTTCAATTAATCATCAATTTTGTTAAGAGGCTGCTTAAAACTTTTATTTACAGAAATAAAGGTAATGCAAAAAAAAAAAAAGATAAAATGATAAAATCTCTAGGGTGCAGTTAAATCTCCTCCCCCCACAAGAAATCTGTTTGATGTGTTCTTTGTTTTGCTTGGGTCTGCACCAGGATTGTAATGCAGGTGTGTTTTTTAATCCAAGTCAACAGTGGCCTCCTCCTAGCCCAGAGCAGAAGGGCTTCCTGCAGTTGACAGCCTTCCTGCTCAGGGCTGCGTGGGTGAAGTGCGAGCCTGCAGATGTGCAGCACTTCCAGCCCACGGAAAAGAGCCCCGGTGACCATGAAAATAAGGCTTGAAGGTTTTTTGGGGTTTGTGGTGGTTGTGTTTTTGTTGGTTTTTTGTTTGTTTTGGTTTTTTAGAGGATTCTTTGTGTTACTGACTGATTTCACTCATGTGTTTTCTACTGCAGAAGCTGTCTGGGCAAACAATAAACCCGATGCTGCGGATGTTCGGCCAGTCCATATCAGGGGGAGTCGATATGGATGGCAATGGTTATCCAGGTACATCCGCTACTCTGGCAGCGAGAGCACTGGGGAAACACAGCAGCAGGCTGAGAAAACAGCAGAGCTGATCGTTTCCAGGTTGCTGGTTCCTGCCATTGCAGGAGGCTGATGAAGCTGAGCATTTTCTTCCCTTTCCCCTCTGTTATTCAAAGCCCCTGATAAGAATTTGAGCCGATTGCTGAATTCAGGTGTTTGGGCAGTCATGATGAAGGATTGAGATATTAACGCAGAGGATTTCAGTATCTGGCCAAGGTTGTAAGTTTCTTGGAAGCTGCTCAGTCATGACAATCTTAAAACAAACAAACAAACAAACAAAAAAAGTAGACAGTAATATAATAGTAATAATAAAAATCAAACAATGAAGTAGAAGTGAAGTAACATTACAGACCTAATCCTCCAGTTATAATATTTATGATGTAATGATATTTGAAGGGACCGACTGACTGATTTAAGTCAGAAAAATGCTTTTTTTTTAGATATATGCTCTGTAATTTAGCAACTGATTTGAAAGAACTGAATTCTATGCCTCCTTTGTAACTGTCTCAATGTTACAAAAATTTCAGATATGACTGTTGGAGCCTTCTTGTCAGACAATGTGGTACTTCTGAGGTGAGAAGAATGTCTTTTTCATCCACTGTTGCCTTCTTTTTGCCTGTTTTCTGTTTGTATCTTATGTGGTCTAAGTCCTCCACCACTCCAATTTTCTCCCCCATTTATTGTGGTCAGAAGCAGCAAGCTGGATTACTTTTTAAGCAGAACCTTAGACATGGATGGTGTCAAAGAACGCACAATCTGATTTAAACAGTGTAGTGGGGGATGACAATACGTAGGACTCCCAAGGCTATGAAGAAAACAAAAGATTAGAGCTGGAAGGAGATGTGTTGCATCTCGGTGCCTCTTTAGAAAGGTTGCTCTGAATTTGTGAGAAGGCTTTTTTATTGTTCTTACATTTACATAAAGTAAATAAATTATGATTTAAGGGAATGCAGTTGAGCAAAAAGCCAGCTGTGTATGATGCCAGGATGTAATTTTGCAATTTCTAATGGGACACAGAATGAAATAGGAGTCTTCAGGGAAATGAAATACAGAGACATTTTCAATGCACACAGGATTTGGGCTGCTGTTTCGAGTGTGTGAGTTAAGTGCAATTGCTTGTTTCATCTGGTGGAGAGAGGTGTGACAGCTTGGTTCACCAAATTATGCGGGTGGGAGTTAGAGTAGGAGCGGGTTTGAGATGCACAGACCTGGGGAAGAGAATGGGAAGTTTGAATTTTGCCAGTAGCTTCGTTGTTACCCTTGTTAATATTTAATAGAAAAATCCTGTCAATACCTAGATGTCATTAGAAGTACAAGTCAGTAGGGACTCCTGCATCTTAATGGAAGATACAGGGATGTGGTGAGATCGGCAAGATAAATGCTGGAGCTGCAGAACAGACGTGCCAGCCTGCTTCCTGTTCAAGGCAGAAAAAACTTGGCTTTTATTTCCATTTGAATCAGTTAAACAAAGCAAAAAGAAAAATGAGAGGGGGGAAGAAATGTTCTTGATGATCAGCATGGCAGGTGGTCAAGTCTTCTGAAGAGTTTTCTGTTCCTTCATCATGCATACAGAGGAAGCCAATTGCTGCTTCTGTGAAAAGGTGTGCCATGCCCCAGATGGGATCTTGCAGCCCCACATCTCTGAAACCGCTAGAAAGAAAACTGCATTTTTCTCCTGCATTGTTGTTACTTGCGGGGGGGAAGGCAATCTGAAAGGCTTGCTGTGATGTTTAAAACAACATACATCACAACAGCATGGTAACCTCTGTCCACACATTCAGTCATGCTTGTGTGTTTTAGAGGAAATTAGCACATTACCGACTGACTTTGTGGGCAGCCTGATTAATTGTTGCTGCTGCCAATTTCCAGCATATCCCTCTTGCTGTTTAGATTCAGATTAGGATAAAGAAATCAGCTTTTTCTTTTTTTTTCCCCTCACCCCTCCAGAAGCCTTTGTGAAATCCTTTGGCCAAAACCAACAAATGTTTTGCCAAGTGATATTAAAGGCTTTCGTGGAAGCTGTGGTGACGTGGGGCAGATCATCGTTGTTGTATTGCTCGCGTGTGTGTATGGCCATTTGACAGCACATTGTTTTTTTTTCCCAGTGAATAACCAAGCGAGCTAATGTTAAGGAAGAATCACACAGTGCATCATGGCTGGAGAAAATACTTTTTTTCTAGGAGAAACATTTTTCTAGATCAAGTTATAGCATTCACTCTTTTATGTCTCCCCAAGCATTTGCAAAGAGTTTTTTCGAAGGTGTGAAATGATCCCAGGAAGCTCACTTCTTTTCTTCGTTTTTTCTCTCCCCCCCCCGCATTACTGTATATATTTCTAGGGTTAGCATTTATCTTCATCCTCCATCTCAAAATGCAAACTTGCACTGTTATTTCAGGCTGTGGTAAAAGAGTCTGAGCAGCTGTCTCAGAGATTGATGTGAATCTTGTTCCAGTCGATATGAATTAGATGTAACCACAATCCCTGCTCTCGTCTCCCCCCTCTCCCCTGCCTCTAAATTAAGTGGCTTGTAGAGTGAGAGTCCTGAAGTGGATTACTTACGTGGTCTGGCCTTGCACAGCTGCTGGGACTACCTTAGAAGTGAATCTGCTGGTTGTTGCACATATTTTTTTCTACTGGAGTTGGTTTTGGAAGAACATGTTCATGTTGAACATGTACAGAATTGAAACCACAAAGAATAACACTCGGTGAATTTTTGGGCTGAAGTCCTGAGGATGGCTCAGGAGAGCCTGGGTTTCTGGGCTGCTTTTCCCAACCAAGCTGGTGGGGCTTCTGTGTTGTGTGAGAGAGGAGACTCACCTGGGCCCTGATGGCACTCAGCTTGCTCTGCGATTCTGGCTGAGGTCTTCTTCAGCCAGGAATAGTCATAGCAATAACCCGGTGCTGGAGTTGCAAGGGTAGAATGCTTTCTTTCACAGCGCAACGAGTAACTCCTGAAACAGAGTTCAGCAGCGTGAAAGGAGTATTCAATCCTTACCACTCATTGGGAGGGAATTAACCAAACGTTCCCTCCTCCAGAAAACATGAATGTGGTGTCTATTGTCCCTCTTACACTGTCAGAAAAATTACATATGAATCCATCTCCTACCCCTGTGCTCCCTCCTTGACTTTCAGGTCACAAATTTGAGTGTAGACCATTCTCTGGAAACCTAAGGTCTCTGCCTACCTGTTCCTCACCATCCAGGCTGCTTAGCGAGCAGTCTCACTTGCATGAGCTTGTTGTCCTTGGTTGCCATTGCACTAATTCTGTTACCCTCTTCAGTCATCAGGAAGGCTTTATGCAACTTTTGCTGGAGGTGGTTATTATTGTATATTACCAGTTTCCCCAGCTGCCTGCCTGCAGTCTGTATCTCAGCACTGAACGTCAAGCTGATGTTACAGTTTTCAGACACTAGTAGTCCTTGCTAGCTAGGTCAAGTGCTAATTTATCTTACTGTTCAAATGCACTGTCTTATTTTTCATGTCTGCTTGAAATTGTGCAGTTTACCAAATTTACTTTATTTTCCTTTGGCTGAGAACTTCCCTCTGAATGATCACTCAGTTCTATTTCTCTGTTGATCTCCAGATCCAGGCCTGTCATTACCATGGACATCTCCATTTTCCTGCCTGCGTCCATCAATATCACAGCTCCTCAGTGCCATGATGGCTTGCAGCCAGTGAACTGCCTCAATGTCACAGCATGCTTTCGCTTCAGTGGCAAGCGTGTTCCTGGAGAAATAGGTAATGTACCTGCCTGTGCCAGCCCTGGGCAGGGGCACGCTAGTAGGTTGACCTACAGTCAGTAACAGAGCTTTTATATGAAATAAGTTGTTTCGAGGTGAGTTGGGCTATACAATTCCAGAAAGTTGCAGGCTCCCTGGAAACTTTCTTGGGCATGTTTTTACCTTCTGATGAGGCTGATGTAATACTGGGGCAGTTTCTTCCTCAGTGAAAGGAGGGAAATGTGTCCTTGGGCTTACTGCAAGGACAGAGAACACAGAAGCAGTTGATGCTTTGTAAGTTCATATTCCCTGTTTACCTTTTGATAACACATTTCTGTATCCATGTCCTCTATCAGTGTTATCAGAAAGCAGGTGTTACTTGCTCCAGATTAATAGTTTTTGAAATTCTACAAGGACCTTTTGAAACAGAGCACTATAAATCTGAATTCCTGCCATCCATGAGAGAATCCTTGTCTGTGCATCAGTTTACCTGTCTGTAAAATGATTATAAATAGCCCAGTATTTTACTGATGGCAAAAATACCCTCCAGGTTAGTTAGTCTCTGTAAAACACATGGAGTTTCTCTGGTGAATGGAATTATGTAAGGTATGTAATTGTGCAAGCCTTTACATCTTGGCTGCATTAAAATATTACTTGTCTTTTATAGCCTAATGTTTTAAAGCCTTAGATACCGTGTGAAGTGGTATGGGATAGATACAGCGTTTCTAAGTATTATAAGGTCTGGGTTTGTTTAGTTCAGCCATGATGTTTTGCCTTTGCCATGCTTTAGGAATGGCAGAGGACTCGTAGTGTGCTGCTCAGGGAAGATACCTCAGCCTCACAGCATGCTGCGTCTCTGCAGTGGGTCTGGTGAGGAGCTGGGGAAAGCAGTGCCTCCTTCTGCTCTGTGCCCCAGCCTTTCTGAGCAGCTGATTGAGAAGGGTGAGAATTGCAGCTGTGCATTCCAGTATGCAGAGCCTGCTGCAGTATTTGGATTTTAAATGAGTCAGAGAAGAAAAAGGCTTCTTGCTACTTCTGCCATTCACATGCAATGAGAACTACAAGGTGCTTGTTGAAGTTGCTCTCTGCAGCTTATCTCTTTGTCACCTGAACAGCTCAAAAAAGTAGAGTTACTAAATTTAAGATTCCCCTGGTTTCTAACATATCGCTGAAACTGAGACTTCTATTTTTGCACTTTTTCCTTCCCTGGAAATGATGACTTTCAGCAGACAAATACATGCTTTGATAAAATATTTTTTGTACTGCCTGCTACAATGTCAGTTAAGGAAACACTTATCTCCGAGTGCTCCAGGGGTGTTAATTCCTTTCTGAAAATCACTGAATAGATTTTCTGAATATCTAGGGTTTCTTACGTTCCTGGGGGTACTGTTTAAAATGTTTCCTTTGCTTTGATTTCATATTTCTGGACTTGCGGCTAAGAAGTGAGCTGCCTTTTTTCCAAATCTAAATATGTGTTCCCCTTGTTTGCAAAAGACCTCTCTTTCTGCTTCATCGTGTCTTGTAAGAGCCAGTTGAATTCCTCTGTGTTGTCATACAAACATACTACCAAAGATTTACTGTGGTGAAAGCACATGTGCATCTCCTTTGGCAAGTAAAATCCGTCTCATTACAAGGAATTTTTTTACTATTAAGTAAATGATTATAAAACTTCCAACCATTGTCCTTTTATACAATGCTTCTAGCAAAGTGATTTGTCTTGAAAACATTGCAGCCAGAACTATCTGACTGTATAAAACCCCTTGGGGATATGATTTGGATAAAATACTCAAATAAGCTTTCAGTTTGTCATCTTAACAGTTGGGCCATTTTAATTATGTTGCAGTTGAAGAGTATCAATTAACAAAGGGTAGAACAATTCATGGAAGTATTGCAACGGTTCCTCTCCTGCGTGGTTAAATGTGGGGGGGGGAAAAATAGAATAATCCTGTAAGTACATCGCTGTCCAGTTTGGACTCTGAAAGGCATATGGAAGTGTTGAAATGCTATGTTAAATTTTTGTGGCTAAAAGTGTTGGATCGTCTCATCTTCGTATGTCTGGGGGCGGTCTGTTAAGTCAGATGACGAGAACACAGTGCTGACTGGGAATGCCGCTCCCCCAAGGCTTGTCAGTGCAGATGTTCAAGACTGCTGCTTACTGGTGAAAAGCTGGGCGTTGCTCTTGCTTTTGGGCAGCTGAAGTTTGTCACCTACTACACAATGTTTAGAAAGTCAAGTCAAGCTGAACATACAGGCAGCATTCTTCTGTGGCAAATGTGTGTCTTCAATGCTTATTTGAATGTGTGGTTGTTAACTGGCACATGAAGGAAAGTTGTCTTCATCTAGCACTGCCTCACACTTGCATATAGACCTTCCCCACCCTCCTTTTTTTCCTCTCTTTTTTTTTTCTTTTTTTTTCCCCCCTTCTTCTAGTGGTAGTTGCAATACTACTGGTCATGTAACAGCTGTCTGAGGATCTGTGTTTATTGATACTGCCAGTGACAGTATAATTCCCATCCATTTTGTGGATACTGTGTGCAGACTATGGTCCTCAGAAGTATGAATTTATTGCTGAAATGGTTTTGTCTGAACAAAGAGCCATGCCCAAGTGAAGCATGTGCTCTGCAGTGTGTGCCAGGCATTGTCTGACCCTTCACTCTGACAGAGACAGCCTCCGGTACATCTTGGATGTGTGAGGAAACCAGCATTTTAGGTTTCCACTCTTTCACCTCGGAATCTCACTCAGGCTGTTCCTCCCTCACTTGAGGGGCAGTTGCTTTGTCTCTCCTGGGGTCTCTGTATCTACAGGAAAGGCAGGGATGAGAGAAAGGCCTTTCCTAGCCTGGATGAGCAGACTTCAGCCTGTTCAGACCATACACTTCTGGGTGACCAGGACAAGAAAGCAGGCTGCTGGCATCTCTGTGCATCAAGCACTGCTTCTGCATTCATCCCCGCAAGAGAATAGAAATAAACTTGTGCCCATGGTCTGGATAATTTCCTCAACAACAACAGCTACAATAATAGTAATAAAATTCACCTAATTCTTCCACGGGGACTATTAAGTGGCTATGAAATGAAGGGGGTTAGGCATTTGGCTAGAGTTAGGCAGATGCGTTAGAAATGTCTTTAAAGTTTCTCTTGTACTGTTCACTTCAGGTGTGCATTGCTTGTGTGTTGATCCATTTCTAGGGTAGTCTTCATGTCCCAAATACTGTTGCCTGAAAGACTGATGGGAGACTTAGTGTGGGATAATGGATTGCTTGACATTTTTGCTCTGTTTGGATACCTTTCTAGGACTGAAGAAACATGCCTGATCCAAAACCTGATGAAAGTGAATGCTCCTCTTCTTATCTGTATCCTGGTGTAGTTTGGTGCAGGAGCGTTTTTTCTGTCTCTCATTTTTCCAGTCCGCTTAGATGCTGGCCTAAGACAGTGCTACCTCTGAATGCCTCAGAAGCAGGGATGCTGTAGGGATGTGTTGTTCAGTGTATGCCCAGAGGAGTGAGGATGGCTCCCTACTTGGAAGCTAGGGAAAATGCTATGAGAAAGGATTTGAAACAAAGTTTGAAGTTAAGGGAGAAGGAAAGTTGTTTGGGGGAGGATGGGGGGAATGTCCTATGTATGTTGTCATTTGCTAGGGCAATTTTTTTAATACTTTCGTTACTTAATAATTTTCTCTGCAAGCAAAGTTCATGAATCATTTTCTCCTCGTAAGATGGCAAAGAAACACATTCTTCTTCCAATAGCTTTTTGTTATTACTTAATAAGTTCTTCATTTTCTCCATGTGGTTCATTCCTCCCCTCTCCCTCCACTGCGCTGACACTGCAAATCAGTACTATAGCTAGTAGTTTAACAAGCACTTACGGATGTGCTTATTCCTGCTGAGCATTTTGCTGCCTGCTTTTTGTGTGCTATAGCATCATCTGAGTGGGAGACAAAGGGATGCGCTGGGCAGCTCAGGGTGTGTAGCCCCTGCATTATCACACCAGCTGCTATTCCCGTTTTAGCTCACCGGGATACCACTGCCCTGTTTCAATCCCTCCTCACTCCTCTCTGCTTCAGGGCTGCCTTCAGCCCTGGGAGGGGATGACTCTTGCATTGTGAGTACTTATGTGCCACTTAGGATGAAAAATCCATTATAAAATGCCTTCTGCCATTTACTTGGTTTCTCTGTTAGTGCCTGGAATAACTTGCCTGGTCTGTTGGCTGGCGGTCCTCTTGCAGGTATGACCAAAAATTTCTTGGAGGGAGCTGTTATCAAAGCTTTTAGGCATTTAACTTCAGTTACAGAAAAGGAATAGTCATTAGAAAAATCAAGCCCTTCATCTGAGCTCATGAAATCCGTGCCAGAGTTTTATTTTGATCATGTGAAGTTGGGTGGGCAGATCCACAGAAGCCTTTGTAACCAGAAGTGCTTAAAGCTGCTGGACAAATATTTAAAGGCATTACCTGCAAGAGTTAATTTACTAGCAAAAGCTTTTTTCCTGATCTCCTACTGGAGTGAGCAGGAGGAACTTACACCACCAGCAGTGCTAAGTTTGGCCAGTTATCTTCCCACTGTGGTTGCTTTTTGGAAGCAATGAAGCTGGGGAAAAAAAAGCCGAAACGTACTCATGATATTTCAGTTTTTCCACTAATGTGACATCATTGGATATAACATAGAAACAAGTTGTCAAAATAAAGGGGGGGGGGGGGGGGGGGGGTGGGAACTGTGCTGCCTGATTGAAAACATCCACTGCCGTTTCGAAGAGACAGTAGCTGGGATTGCTTTGCTTGGAGGCCTGGTACAGGGCTCTTGTTGGGATGCATCTCTGTGCCTGCAGCGAGGAATTGTTCGGTGTCAGTAATACGTTGCGCTTCCTTTGGAGAGCCTTTGAGACTCCCCAGGCGCCCCTGCAAGCTCTGCAGCCCTGCCTTCGTTTGGTGCTCCTCTTTTGATAAGGGCTGCATCTCCCCATGGGGCTTTTTGCCTCTGCCTACGCATGGCCTGGGTTTGCTAACAGGTTTTCTTGTCTTTATTCTTGGGACGCTGGCGCAGATCTCAGCATGTGTGCATGCATGTGAGGTCTTGAAAGCGGAAGGGAGACAATTGGGGATGGGTGTGGGACGTGCACACTTTAAAAAAGAAAAAAAATCTCAAGAGAGAGACTGCTGGGATTTTAGACAGACTAAACCCTATGTTTCTGTTTAGGTGGTGCTCTTTAGTGGGACCGAGCAAACACTACAGTGAGAGTTTGGTGCTGAGCTTGTCAGAATTTGAAATGCTTTCAAGGCATTGTCCTTCTAAGCAAGTTATTCTGCCAAATGCAAGTGAAAAAAGTTCAGGTGGATCCCTGTGATGGGAGTTAGGCTGATTCCTCAGCTGTGGCTTTTCTCTAGGTGGGGTATGTCTCTGGTTACTTTGCATGAGCTTTTACTGCAAATGGAAGTGAGGTCTGTTTAAATTATATGAATTATGAATGTTCACAAAGACTTTTGTACCAAGTTTTACAGTATCATTAAATAAATTCTTCAAAGTAGTGATATTTTGGTGGAGAAATGATTGGAGGTGATAGCATTGGCAGCAGTGTTAATTTAGCAATATAGGATTTTCATTGATTTAAAAAAAAAAAACAAAACAAACCACCACCACCACAAAACCAAATAAAACCACAACAAAACCCAGCAAAGACCCCTTGCTGGAATTTGGTATAGAAGAACTCAGACCCGGAATGTTTTATCTTTACATTGATTGCTTATAAAATTCTGGCTTTAAAAAAAGTTTACATTTATTGGGAGCATATTATCTGGTATCAATCATTTAGGACTTAAAGCACAAATAATAAAAGCCAAAGCAATAATTTGGCAAGCACCCTACACATGTAATGAATCAGCACAGGAGCTGGTGCTGGCTGTTGCTTACGAAGATTATCAACTAGTTAAGCCATTTATAGTGAGCCAATCTCATGGTATTCTCATTATTGCCTTCATAGCAGCTGAAATCAGTACAGGTGGTGGGTCTGTGATGAGTGAAAGGACCTCACAGCCAGTGTTTCCCTTGTCTGTAGACAACAGCAGAACAAGTGTGTTCATGCTTCTGTTGCAGTTTCATTGCTCCTGTTGTTGCATTTACCAACAGGAAAGGTATAGGCAGCTTGGTTTATTCAATCACTGTGCAACTACTTCAGGTAACAAATAAGTTTTCTTTTGGGCACAGATTCATCCAGTTGCAAACCAACTGATTTGTGTTAAGCTACCTATCCTGTAGAACAGCAGGAAACAGGATTTACAGAGATACAGCTCATTAGTCTCTGGGTATGTCTCCTATAAACTGCCAGGGATGTGTAACATCTAAGGGAGGGGGATACTGAGTGCAAGGCAGGGACCTCTAGTTAAGGTCTAAATGCTAAGCTGACTGCAAATCAACAAAAGTAATTGTCAGGAAGTGCCACATCCTGGTTGACATTTGCATGGTTTGTGCTGTTCTAGAAGGAAAACAAAGCTTGAGGCTGCTGCTGCTGTTTGTCTTGTGGTTTTGCTTTTTCTGTTAGCAACGTAGTTTAAGTATCTTTTGTTTTTTTTTTTTTTTTTTTTAAGTGTGTATGTCTAAATGTATTTTTACACATCATTTCCTATGGGAAAGGATGGGCTGGGGAATGTAGTGACACGAAACCTGGGAGTGTGTTAGCAATTGGATTTGGTTCTGTGCAGCTACAGGAAATTTAGTGATTGATTGAGGGCCTGCAAGGGCTGACCTTTCTTCAAGCACACATGCCCTGGTGGCAACAGGATCCATTGATAGGTGGCTAGAAAATAACTATTGTTCACTGACATCCTTTGTTTTCTTCTTCTTCCTTTTTAAAACAGGTTTGAATTATAACTTGACTGCTGATGTGGCAAAGAAGGAAAAGAGCCAGCAACCCAGAGTTTACTTTGTGACTTCTGGAGAGACAGTGGGGCAGATCACAGAGAAGTTACAACTGTCGTACATGCAGGAAAAGTGCGAGCATTACCTAGCGTATGTCAAGGTCAGTTCATTCCTGTCCTTATGCTGGCCTCACTGCAATTCCACTCTTGTTTTTTTGTAAATATTCAACCAATTACAGTGGTGCTGCTTGGCTTCAGATGTTCTTTGTTTTCCTGACAAGTGGATGAAGTTTTTTGGTGGAAGCTCAGAACTTCTTGCTTGGCGTAATTTGTCAGTCTGAACACCATCAGGCCTTCAAGACCTGGTGCCAGGAATATGTATGTTATTTAGTTTTGATCAGGCACTTTGCAGGGGATTTCTTTCTTCTTTTGACTTGGCTTGTTGCTACACTTATAATACTCAAATAAGGAGGTAAAGCTTTGTTTTGGCAGGAGCAGCAGGTTTAGTGTTTAGTTTTTGTAAGGGCTGACTGCACAAGGGACTGGTGACGCAGTCTGCATGGGAATGGCAGGATAACGTGGGGTCTGTCCTGAAGCAATGGGGCTCTTGGGTTTGAAGAGCACCCTGGATTTAATCTGGGCTTGAAAATAGCAGTGGGATAACTTAATTTCACGTGTGTTGTGGTCCTAGGGACACAGAGCGCTTTCCAGACATGCTGGGACATAGATAGGGTCTGTTCTTCCTGTGACGAACTCTTGGTCCAGGGTCTGCTAGGACTGTAGTTATCTTCACTTGGTAGCTGTTTTTGAAGAAATGTCACCCAGGTGCCATTCTGTTTGCAAAGTAAGCACAATAGTTTTCTTCTCAGCTGAGAAATTTACAGAATGGATTTGAAAATTATATAGGAAGGAGATTTATTTTTTAAACCGCATATGTCTCACAATCATTAATCTGTATCACTAGTCTAAATGGCAGTATGAAGCAATATGGTTGTGTGGCTGAGTTGCATATCCTCCTTACTGAAGGACATATTCCCATAGTATGACCTAAATTCAGTGGATATCACTTGGCACTGTCTTGTTTTGAGAATCTGTCAGGTCCAGACATCCCTAAATGTATAAACTTTTCCAGGAAGCTTCTTTGTACCTAAAAACTGTGAGAACGGGAGATAAAATTAATCCTTTGACTTTATCAACATTTTGTGTGTGGCTATTGAGAGAAAATAAAACAAATAAAGGGACCACCAAGGTGGAAATGATGTTCTGTTAAGTTGTGTGGATCTCTGGGAAGAGTCTAGGTATCTTCTGTGGTTTTTCTCTTTTCTGGAACAACCTTTACTTTCTGCTGTGGAAAAGTTCGTTAAATAAAATGTAGACATATGAGATTGCCTTTACTTAGAAAATTTGGCTGTGAGTTTACAAATTCTGGTCTTAAATGAGCACATCTGGTTAAGCTTTAATGTATTGAGTTCAGATGAAAAGGAGCATGTCCCTTTCTATCTTAACCCAATAATGATTTCTTTCACATTAGTCTTGTTGTAGTTTTTGAGTACTGCACAGGATTTGCTAAAGGGCAACATATACCCAGGAAACTATTTTATTTATTGTAGTGTTTCTAGCTGATGTTGGGAATGCAAAGATAAGAACTACTTTTCTGGAGAATTCCTGGGAAATTTGACTTTCATAGGCAAGAGAAACATTTAAACTTGTTTAAAAATACCAACAACTTAAAGCAAAACAGCTGGTTAACAAACAAGGCTACTGGATTTCTATATGATATAAGCAGCTATTTTTCACAGTTGGAAGAACAGCAGGAAATGGTGTTTATTCATGTAAGGGAGAATGCGAAGTAGTGGAGAAAGATAATCCTTGTGCTTTCATGGGAAAGGTGATATGATCCACGAGGCTACGTGACATTAGAAACATCAAAGAGAGCCCTGCAGACTTTGGAGGAGTGGAAATGGGGTCATGATCTTTCACTGCTATCCTTAAGTAACAGCTAGTAAAACAAAAACAAAAACCCTGAAAACCAAAAAAACCTTCCCAAACTCCAACCGGAAATCTCCTTGATTGCATAGTTTTGTGATGGAATGGATGATGAAAGATGTGAGCTTAAAATATATCAAGTATTTCACTTAGGCTTTCCTCCTTCCTTTTATTTTACTGTATGCCTGATAAATTTGCCTCCATGGCAAATTGGGTTGTTTGCAGTTGCATCCTTAATCTGTTCACTTTATTATTGTTCATTTGAATCCCCGGTGACAAATAGGCTTATACGGTAAGAGGAGGATGTCGGTTCCGGGCTGCCTGTGATCAAGGATGGAGAAGCTGTTTGGACTTGTGCGTGACCTCATGTGCTAGCTTGACAAACCTTACTAGGTAAACAAGGTGTCCACTCCAAATGGCATAGAGCAGAACTCTATAGGTTGTGTTAGTTAAATGAAAGCCTGTGCCATGCCTTGCTGGGTGACATTGTCTTACCAACACGTAGTTCTAGCATGTTGGAGGCATAAAACAGAAGGACTGAGAAAAGTCGTGGAAACACTAGACCTGTACAAGCTTGCTGCGATTTCTTTTGACGGATTTGATCTCAAGAGACTTCAATGCAACTGAGCACTGAAAAAGTTGCAGGCTGCAAATAAACTGACAGGGATAATCATTATATTGTTTTGCAATTGATAAGTCTCAATGTTTTGAGCTTGACTCCTTTCCTGTTTGTGGTCCCCTCTCAGGACAGGAGCTACTGTTATTATTGCTGCTAATGAATTTGAGTATTAAAGCCTGTCATTCCTCATAACTGCGTGACTGAGAAAAATGGATCTCAGAAGGTTTGTAGGATATGTGTAGCTCAGAACTTGACCTTGTACAAGGCAGCTACTGAATTACAGTTCAAGTTGCTAGGATTATGGTAATTCATGAGAAAATGTGTTTTTCTGGTTGAGAACAGAGAATGAAAAGGAAATGCTTTGGGACTTCAAAATGCCTTGAGTTTTGTTTTGTAGTGGGTGTGGGAAAGTAGAGGAGAGCTGCAGTTTTCTGATTCTTCCCCCCCCCCGAACCTGTTTGATGATTTCTTGTTAAGAAACTTTAATTCTTCAGTGTACCCAGACAGTAATTCTAATACTCACAGCACCTCAGGTATCATCTGCAAAAGCTGCATTTGTTTAAATTTAAAAACCTTTGGAGGTTTGACTGATACGTGCAGTAGAAAATGGACAGCTGGTGCAAGTGGCTGTTAATTGTGAAATTCAGGAGCATCGCTGCTTTTCTTACATCGGTGCATCGCTGATCCCTGCTGTCTCCTGGGAGGTGTTCGCTGCTGGACAGTTCCTTTTCCAGCCACCCAGGGATGATGGTGCTGCCAGTCTCCTTCAACAGTGGTAAAACAGGAGATAAATACATTATGTGGTAACCTTCCATCAGTTTTGCTGGAGGAAAATGAAGCAAAAGTTTAAATCTGATAAACTTTCTTTTTTTAAAATGGATTTGGTTTTTTGTAGAAGGAACAGCAAACATAAACATGAGAAAATGGAATGCGGTACTAAGGAGCAGAGGCACAGAAGTCAGTAGAAACAGAAAAGATGAAGAAAATAAATGAGTTTGGAGGCTTTACAGGTGTCTCCTTAATCTTGATATCTGGGCCCGCAGCTGAAATGTAAAGTTTTCTTTTGGGATCTACACTTGTTTGATGGCACTCAGAAGACTTGAGCTGTGTGTTTAAGACGTGCTGTGATCAGGGCATCAGTTTTGAGGAAATATTGTTTCCCATTTCTAGTAACTGCCCTGGTTGTTTCCTGCTTATGTGGGCTCCCCTAATATTTAGGGTAGATTTGCCTGTGGATAGGACGAGAGAATTTGATGCAGACAATAAAGCACATTGTGCCTGCAGATTTATGCAGGGTCATATCTTGCCTTCCTTGATTTACCACAAAGGTGTAATGGTTGTGGCGGTGAAAGCCCCTTGTATGATGCCTGCATTTATTAAAGAAGCACTGCCCGGTTTCTTAACCCACCGTGGGCCAGCCAGCTGGGCTGCCTGTTGCTACCAGTCACTGCTGTCTGTGTGCAGAGTGAACGTTGTAATAGCTTCAAACACCATCAGCAGTCCTGGCACATGATTAAACCAGACACAGCATTTATATTTTCCGGAGATCTTTATCTTGGTGACTGTCTGGTTGTTTTAAGCAGTCTCATGTTGCTCATCGTATTAACTGTTAATGGATCCAGTCGTAGCTTATGGGGAGGATGGCGCTGAGAAGCAACAGAGGAGCAGTGATACCAAAGGCTTTTCATAACTGTTTGTAGGTCAGAAGCTCGTGCTGTGTTTGTACAGGCAGGTTTGGAATAAAATGCCACTTTTTCAGCAGAAATTGCACAGCTGTGTTTTGTTCGCTGCTGAAAAAAAATTTGCCTTTTTTTAAGTATGTTTCTGGCCTTTGTCTGCTGTGCATCACTGTTACCTTGGGTGTCTAAAGATACTCTGGGCTGCTGATCTCACACAACTTCATCTCTAGTGCTCGCCAATTTTAGTCACTGTCTGTGGTTGCGATTGTTTCTGCCTCTGTAGCTTTTTGTTCTCATCTGAAGGGGATGTATGTATTGAGGTCTTCTATTCTAGTACTTAGTATTATATCTAGTATTACAGTAATCTGTTTTTTTTTCTAGAGTCTGGGTAGCAAAGCATTCAGTCTCACCATTATATGTGATGCAGAGAGGGTATCATTTTGATAATTTGCAAGATGAACTTTCTTCTGAAAGTTGTCTGCCTGTGAATTAGCATCTCTATGTTAAGGTTTGGCTGATGGTGTTACAGGATAAAGAGAGACAGCCAGAGATGCTCCAGAGCTTATTATGAAGTTGGTATTTTTGATGGTTGGGTTTTTTGTTTTTTTTTTTCTTAAATGGGGCTCATTTCGCCCCCACTGTCAACGCGGAGCCTTTTGGAGGGGAGGTGTTATCAGCAGAGCTTACTGCTGAAGCACTCAAATTAGGTTTGTTGTCTCCAGGCTGAGCCTAGTTGCTCACATTTGGCGAGGTCTTTCCTGGGATGCTGGTGCTACAAGTGATGGATTGTGTATTGGACATGGACAATAACCACCGCTTTGAGGAGGAAGAGGTGAAAACGAGTCCCTCAGCAAGTGCAGCTCCTCTTGTAGTGACCTATCTGGTCCTGCTCACCTCTCCCCGGGAGAGGAGAGAAATCAGAGCAAGTCAGCGGCTAACACTTGAACCAGAGACTGCTTCCACAGCAGCAACAGCTATGAAAACTTAGTCACGGTTATCTAGAATTTCACAGGGTTTGGACCACTGGGCAAAGGGAGTGGTGACCTTTTCCAGCCTGCAGCAGGAAGTTTATAGTTAGTTGCTCTAAGAAAGACGAAAGCTGCTGTGTAGTTTTGCCAGGAATGATGACTGCAGTGAGATTCAGCGCTAAGACCAAGAGCAGAGTTGATATCTTTGGGTTTGTTCCTTTTTGTTGTTTCATATCTTTCTTTTTTTTTTTCTTTCTTTTTTTTTTTTCCCCCCTTTTGCTGAGCCAACTGCAGAAACTGTCAGGCTGAGCCAGATGCAGTCATAGCATAAGTTCAGCCTTAAAGGGCTGTGGGATAGGTTGGGTGATCACGAAGTGCAGAGGTTTATTTACAGAAGCATACTTTCTGGAACAACTCTGTTTTCCAAAACTGCGCGAAGTGTGCTCGTAATCTATTAGCACAGCCTGCCTCCCCTCCAGCAGAGCAATATAAATACAATCTTAGGAAAATAAATACAGTGTTTTCTGTTGCCTTACTCTGTTGTAAAGTGATCAGCCCTCTCCTTTCAGATACGCCCTGGCCGGCACTGTGTAGAGCTGTCTCACCTTGAAAAATAAGCCAGGGAGAAGAGAAGCTGCATTTTTTCCTGAGTAGCTCATATGGGCAAGGGAAGAACAGTTGTTAGCTGCATAACTCTGGGTTCCTTTTCATTGCCTCTTAAGTACAGGGATTTAGACATACCAGAAAGAGTATTAGGAGTTGGTGGGAAGATTGACGTCTTTCAGTTGAGCTTTAACTGTATCAAGATTTAAATACTATTAATAACCATGGAGTTGCCTTTGGCTTTTCCAAAGGTTTTTGCAAGGTTCACCAAGAGCAAGTAAGGTTGTCTTTCAAGGATGAGCTTATACTCAAGTTGGAAACTGTCTTGCACGTTGTGGCTAAAATGAAGCTGCCAAATATGCCTGGCACTAGCATCCTTTCAGGGGACCCATGCTGCAAGTAGTTAAGTGCTGTAAGATCTTCTAGGGCTGGTAGTGCAGCTACATGGGAGAGCAAATTGTAGCAGATACTGTGCTATTAACTGTTTGGAGGCTTTTTACTAGGCAGTGTAGCTAGTAGGGCTGTTTGGTAACCCAAAGGGTCTTATGTCCTGAGGCCAGTGGGAGGTTTTCAGCTGTAAGCTGAAGGCAGAGGTTTTGTCCAGATTCCTTCCTCTGCCCATCTTCCCAGGTTTTCAAAGAAATCACTTTTTTTCCCGTCACACTGACAGATGATATAACTAGCTGGCAAATGACTCCTCCCTTCCGGTTGGAGAGTGTCTTTGAGTGTTTTCTGCTCTGTACAAAAAAACTCATTCCATTTCAAGTTTTAGCAAGGTAACTAATTTTACTTTAGTTCACTGTTGCTCATCGACTTTTGCCAGCATGTATGAAAAACGCCAAGTATGTTGTATATGGCACAGACAGGAAATTGGTTGCTCTGGTGGAGCTGCTGTCAGACAAAGTGCCTGGTTAATCATATTCTTTAATCCACAGAGAAATTTTATGCTCCCCAAATGAAATAAATATAATCTTGAGTGAGACTCAGTCAGTAGACTTGCAGCACAGTGGCTGCTGAAATTATGCTTTGCCTGCCTTGTATTTCTTTTTACCTGCCTTTTTTAAACCGTAGTGTTCCCCGCTAAACCCTAAAGGGATCCAATTCTTTAATCTTGAGCCCTTTGATAAACTTGTGCCTTTGAAATATTCTGTAATGGGAAAAAAGTGTGATTTATTTTTCAAGTAGAGTTCTTAAGTTTTAACGGAGTTGACAATTACTTTTATTGCATGTAAAGTCTTAATGAAGCATGACACTTCACTGCCGCTCTTAGACATTCAGTAGCAGGTATATGCCTGGCTTTACTGTCTGTCCACCAATGAGTTTCTGTCTGATACTGTAGTTCCTCAAAAAGATGTTTCATTTGTAGATTAAACCTTTTGGAGACCCAGGAGGGGCAGATTTAGGCCTGGACAGAGCATGACTCTTTTAGGGAGGAGGATACCAGAACCCACAGTTTGGAGAGTCTGTCCATGGGGCTTTGTGTGAGAAGAGTCACTGCATTTCCCAGGGATGGCACTTTTAGGAAGTGAATGGCCAAACAGAGATAAAAGAGGTGCTGCACTTTGTGCTAGGAAAAGTAATTTCAAAAGGCAGGTTACGATGGATAGGAATATTTTTTCTTTCTCTGGCACTCCTCGTTAACCAAAGAGTTTGTTTTTGCAGGTGGAAAGAATCAACAAAGAAGACAACACTACCATTTTAGAAATTTTCTACGTTTTTGTTGGGTTTTTTTTTTTTGTACAGAGTGATACAAACTAAACACATGATGGCAAATTGTGCCGTAAAAGTTTATTAGTACTTCTTGGGGACAAATTTACAGTTAGGGGGAATACACTTAATGCTAGAGTATTGCTGCAGAAAATTACAATAGGGAACAGCTTGTTTGTCTTAGTGGTTTTCCTGTTTATAACACATGGAGGAATATTAGTCTGTGCGGTAATCTCGGACACACACATGTACATGGTTGGCTTATCCTGTCCAAACTGGGGAGTGCCTAAAATTATCACCTTTTCATTTTGCTACCGTTAGGAAGGAATGAACAGGGCACTTAATCAGGAAACATTGGAGGCAACTTCCAACAGAAAACTCCTCTCAAGGCTAAAAAGAAAACAATTAATTTTGCTGGCTGTGGCTTCTGGGTATGTTCCAAACCTATAGTCTCCGGGGAGACTCTTACAGATGCTGGGTTTGGTTTGGTTTGGATGGCAACATGTAATGCTAATCCAGTGCCCTAATTCATACCGAAAGTGCCTGACTATGTTTGAAGAAATGTGGGAGTAATAGGTTGCAGGGATAGAGCTTATTTGGCAGAAAATGCCTTTTCTCCCTTTCTCCCCCACTATGTAACTTCACTTGTGGAACTGAATTAATCTTGAACACCTGAGGTCCAAAAACAATTGAGGAAAGGCCCATACCCTGTGCTGTTACCCTCACCCCCACACACCCACTGGTGTTTCCGTATGCAATGGGGTAGTTATAGGTGTTATGGTTGTGCTGGTGATCAAAAGTTACATTCCTGGTCATAGGCTTCCAGTTTGTTGTGTAATTTTAATTATTGATTCCCCTTGTAGAGCTCCGTGACCTCTCCTGGAGGCCCAGTTATTTTAGGGAATGTTTAGTATTTTGTACTCAGAACCTGCATGTTGTCCCATGCTAGCTGTGCTCCTCTGGAGATTGGAAATAGGTAGTTATCAGGGAGTTCAAATTGTTTTCCTCTTGCCCCCAATGTCTTTTGACCTGATGGCATATGCTTAAGATGGTTTCCTGACTTTATATACAAGATATTCTTATGGATTGAATACGTTAGGCAAATTAGCTTGCACTTCTCCACTTCAGCGTGTCATGATTTTACAATGGCCTTTTCTCCCATCAAATGTTTGTGGCCACTGTGCTTGCTTTTTCAGTGGTCATTTTTGCTTTGAAAAAGGCGTCATCTTTGAAACTAAGTGTACTTTTGAAAGCTATTCTCAAAGCAGTGAAGTAGTCAAATTTTAGGAATATGTGCAATCTGATTTTGAGGGTTTTTTTCTTCCATTGGCATCCTTTGGCTGGCTCACAGTGTAATGTGCTATTTGTGTTCATCTGATGTTAATTTTTGATTGCTGCATGTGAATTACACAACTTTAAAAGAACGATTTTCAGAAGGGGATATTGTAAAGGCTGCATAGAACATAATTAACTGATTGATTCTTAAGCAAAACCTCAGTGTTACTGCACCAGAAAGGTTTCTCTGATCAAATTCTGCCAAGAACATCATGTAGCAACTTCAGTTGTTTCACAGAAAATTTCAGCAGAGGATCTTCTAGTCTGCCTTTATTGTCAAGTTATTGACCACTTTTTCTGCCTAAGTTGTACCTATTGGTGTTCATGATTTCTCATGCGTAACATGAGCAGTTTCCTGTAAATAAAGTCCTCCTTGAAATTATTTGTGAAATTTATCTTCTCCATGAAAAGTAGAAAAATACCTAATAATGAATGGCTTTTGCATGCTCTTTCTGTGAGTTGGATTATTTTATTGCCATCTTGTCATTCTAGCCATTTTTAATCTCTATTTATGTGTAGGTTTTAAGGCACGAAATAGTCTTACTCTGTGATATGTGAATATCCCTAATACCATGAGGCTAGGACTGGGTGATAGCCTGACTGTAATAACAAGTAATAATGAGAAGGAAGAGAATCCTGCAATAGCTTATTTTGTTGGGGTTTTTTTGTCCTGGGAGAAGACCCAGGCCTGGTGTTAAATTCTAGACTGAAATGTGAAGAGTTAGCTGTAAATCTAAAGGAATTTAATGTGAGGGTAAAGTAAATTTACTACTTCCTTCTTTTGGCACACACACTGCATCACTTAAGACTTCCTTAGATGACAAAATAAGTTAAAAATACAACTGGTTAAACTTGTCATGACTTAGTAATTTTCATCCTATTAGAAGACACACAGCTTCTCATTTGGCAAGACTGACTATAAAGGAACTGACATTAATGCAACTTTGGTGAGAAGAGAAGAGTGTAAAAAATAGAAATGGCTAACAAAGAATGTAAGTTAAAGCAGGGTATGTCTTATATAAATTATACCTTTTTTCACATATTTTTGACTTGCTAGGATATAGAAAGCACCAAGTGAAATGTACTATTAGCCATGAAAAAGTGGGTTTGGTGAAGTCCAAGTGTATAGGGACAACGGTCTGATGGAAAGGCTTTTAAAATCCCTTCCTTGTAAAAGACTAAGCTCTATCACTCTGCATGCAAATTTGGCTTGGGTGCTCTTGCTCTGGGAGCTAGAAAGCGTGCGAAAATTGAAAAGCCAGAAACTTCATCGTGCTCCAAAGAGTTAAAAAAAAAAAAAAAAAAAAGTGTTGAAATATATGTGAAGTTTTTACCCTCCTGTATCTCCCTATTTCACTGGAGACAGGCAGTGGTGGATCATGGATACTTTGAGAACTGACTGGATAGCTGAGGTTGTCTGTAAGATACCTTGAATGTTTTTAAGAAGCATTGAGGTTTTCAGTCCTTAAATAATTAAAAAAAAAAAAAAAAAAAGTAGCAAGTGTTCCTGCAAGTGCAGAAGCAGCAACCATATTGGAGCAGCACAACCTGTAAACTTTGATTTTTGCTCTTCAAGCTCTGCTCTGTCTTTCAGGCACAAAGTCTTTGAGACCAGTGTGAAAAATTGTGAAGTGGAACCTTTTTTGTTATTGTTTTCTCATAAGGATTTTCTTTATTCAGAGAAAGCAGGTGGTTTCGTGCAACTGTAATAGCTATAAACTACTTCTTTTAAATCATTGAACTGAGTGGTTCTGAATCACTTTCTTGGTTATGTGCCACCAGGAGAAACCATTGCTTCATGCCCTGGTAAAGTATGAAAGCCTGACAAATTCACATGGTAACAAATGCAATTTTGTATGAAAAATATTACCCCTGTGAAAGTGAGTGAGTCCAGTTCCCATTTGTGGTGCATGACCCCTCGAACACCTCAGAAGGAGCTTGCCCAGGCAAGGCTACTGGTTTGCCCCCATTCAGTGAGCTCTGCAGTATATGCTGAAGAGGAGGCTTGAACCCTACAGCTGTAATTGGCAACCCATGAGCTCCCTGAGACTTGGAGATGTTGGTGGGGCATTGGCACACATGAGTGTTCAACCAATCCACTGCTCGATTGCAGGAAGGGAGTTGGAGGAGGTGGTTTCCACTTTCTTGTATTACCCATGTGATGGTTTCCATGAAAGCTGCCCCCATCCGCTCTCAAATTGCAGCAGCAAAAATCATGAGCTGGCTTTGAGAGGCTGAGCGCTGGAGTGCAGCCAGGTTTGGGAGCCCAGCCCACAGTCTGTGCCGAGAAAACACAAGCACTGCAACTTTGGCAATAGAAATCAATGTAAAAAAAAACTATCCCAGGCCTCAGCAAGGGGTGAGGACCTCGCCTGGAGACCAGAGCAGACCCTACTCACATGAGACAGCATTTTCAAAGCCTTTCCTGAACCCACTGAATATTTCTGGCATGGGAGAATGGGTGAGTGTTTAAGCAGTTTGGGATGGTGCTTCCACCTCTGGTATTTCCATTCCTGCTAAATGCACTGGGGCAGGTTGTGCTGCCTGTATCTCTGTTTGACCAGTCCATATGTAGTCAATTGTGGCAAAATGCATCCCTGAAATGGAGATACTGCATGAAGCTGTGCTGTGACACCATAGCCATTGCAAGCAATAAATATTATCCAAAGTGCTGGTTTTTATTTGTCCCTTTCAGAACTTGGACAAATGCCAGAATTTATTTTTAAAGTTTATATAAGCAACTTAAATATTTGTGATGGCTCATTTTTCTTTCCTTACTATTTTGGGAACAGTCTTAATTTTGCCCTACATTGTTTCTGTTGGTCTTTTTTGACATTGGTTCTCTCTCCTCTTTTGTAACAAAATGATCTACTGTCCTGTGTTGACTGAAGGCTGGTGGATTTAACACAAAGTTGCCTGTTTCAGGGAATGAGCAGAATGTATTTACAGGGCTTCTGCTCTGTCCCCTCCTACCCACCAAGACAGCTATCTAAAAATCTTACTTTTCTGGCTGCATAATCTGTATGTATCTTACTTTTGGTGTTAACACTGTCTTTTTCATCTTGAAAGGAATATTCCTGAGTGCAGCTCTGGAGAGCTGCATGGTGGGCAGACAGCTTAATACTTATTATTACTGTTACTCTCTTACTCTTGTAAGTGTTTACCTTATGGCTGTCCCTAAGTCTTTAATGCAGTGGTTCTTATATTGTCACCCTTGAAAATGTTGCAAAGGCAATAAAGGTAAAATGCTGCTTAATAAGGTTCTGTAGATCTCCTGCTGCTTTTCTGACTACTAGTACTGTTAGGGAGCCACTGCTCCCACCTATGCCAGGGGCATAGAAACCGCCACAATTCTTCATTGACTTTGTCCCGCAGAGTCAATGGGATTATTAAAGTACAGCAACACATCTGCCTTTCATGATGATACTTCCTAAGACCTATTTGTCTCTTTAGTGACTGGTTGCATTAGTCCAGCATTTTGGATTGCGAGCTGTCAGGATCAGGAACCACCTTTGCTACAGATTGTTTTATAAACAGAAGCAGTAGTCATGGCTATAAACAGCCAGGGAGACGACAGTCACTATGATGGATGAGGAACTTAGCAGGTTTGGATATTTGAGGGGTTGTTTTCTTAAAATCGACATCCCCCCAAAAATCCAAAAAAGTATGTAAGCTGTCTAAATCTTTTGGGAAAACGAAGTTTAGGTTGGAGGTCCCATCAGAGAAGGTTTTCCTCTCTTGCACTTCCCAGTTCTGGCTTGTCTGTAGATGCTTCATAGAGGCATTTCTGGGAATGTATGTGCTCTCATCCTTCTAGTTCCAGTCTGAACTATAAAGGAAAGCAAGGTCAGAAATAATTAGTATCTTATTAAGAAAAAGAAAAAACAACCAAAACCTTGAAAAGGCTCATGTAAAGCTTTGTATATATGTTTTCTTTTTGATGCAGCTGCAATTTTTGCCATCTGAGCAGTGCAGTATTCTGCTGGTGGCTGAGAAGCAGGAAATTAAATAAGTAGGTATGAAGAAGAAACAAAGAACATCAGTGATGTATATATTTAGATATATATCAACTCGTATACTTCTAATGCCAATATACAAGGACTTTTTAAGTGAATTTAGGATATGATGATGTGTTCCTAATTGCCATACTTCTCTCACCTTCTTCAGCTTAATTTTTTTTTTTCTACCCAAATTCTCTGTGTGTAGGTTTGGAGAACTTAGAGATCTGTGTTACTGTGAGATAGACAGAAGTCTGGTCAGCCAGATAAATGCTTATGCTTTGCCATGTATTTTGCAAAGGACATGTTACAAAATATAGTAGATTGATACCTGGGAATCTTCTTCACAACAAAACAGATATTTTTTAGCGTGTTGGTTTTCCTACTACTAAATTTTTTCTCATTCTGCTGAATGCATTCCTCCAGTGCCAGGCTGGATGATAGGTGTAGGCCACGAGGCAAGCATTGTGTAGCAGTTTTCCTTTGCCAACAGCTCAGCGTTATCCAAAAAGAGCGTGATTTATGATTCCGGAGAGCATGGCGTATAGGTTAGCTTAGATTGCCAAGAAGCGTACTGCTAAATTTACACTCCACCTAGGAGCTCATTGGTCTATGCTGGACCTACAGCTGACTTTAGGCTTTGGCAGAGGAATTTAGCGTACCTCTATTGCAAACTGCTTCTTCTCTTTTAAAAACTTTTTGTTAGCTGACAACTGTCAAAACTGTGTCTGTAACTACAGGTTGCAGTGTTTCAGACGAGTGTGCTAATTTCCTTAATGGGTATTTAGTTGGTAATAACATAGTTAAGGAGAGGTATAATCAGGTTTTGCTCATTGTGTACTACTTGCAATTTTGAACAGGTGGAATATCCTTAGTCAGCTTTGTCCTTGTCATTTGATCTGTGCTTCACCCTCGGAAAAGTTTTTCCTTTTGAGGTGTTGCAAGAAGTTATTTTTGTGCATGCATACTACTGAATCTGGGTATGAAAGACAGGACTACATCAAGCTGTGGGCTGCAAATTATTATCTTATATATACAGTAAACACAGATGATGGAAGTCTAGACCAATGAGATTGCTTCACTAGACAGATGGATGAAACTAACTAAAATATACAAGTTTACCTCATGCCCTTAGGAAAGGCCTTTGGGTCATAAAGTGTCTATACAAACATATCTTTATTTTTACTTTACTATTATTACCACTAATTTACTAATATTTTCAACTATTTAGTATGCATTTTCAGCTTATGCTTCATTTTATACAGACCATATATTTCTGAGTAATAAGCTGGAATAAATTTAGTCATTTGCATAACTAAGCCTTCTGCTGTTCCCCTTTTCTCTTACTTTGGAGCAATCTTGTTCATATGAAAAGAGAGGGAGTGTGATGCTGGTTTTTATGTTAATTATATTTACAGAAACCACTCCTAACCAAAATTTGTTTGAAAAAGAAAGCCTGTTTAGAAGGAAGCTTGTAAGACATCTTTTCTAGGAAAAGAAAACCAGTAAGGGTATATTATAGTAGTATCTACAAATTCCTAACAAGACGTGAACTTTTACTGTGCTCGTCATGAACAAAAGCACATTTAGGAACAGTCCTTTACCCTTCAGATGTGACAAGCTGTCAGCACCACTCTTACCCCCTCTGCTTGGGAATTGCTGCTGGGGTAATCCGAGGAAGGAGAAGTTACTGAAAGGAATGAGAGATGGCTGCAGATCTTGCGTACTGTGTCTTATATTCTGTACTTATCTCAGATAGATCTCTTTCAAGCCTGGGTTTTATGAATGCAATTGCAAGGGGTAAAGGGATAAATATCCATGATTTTTAGCAGCCAGTGTTTGCGGGGCTGTGGTGCTAACCCATACCCCCTAGAAGTGTTTACCACCACATGCAAAACCAATGTAGCAGGCCCTTTGCTATGGAGGCAGCGGTGAGCAAGAAGGTGAGTGTGGTGTTGGGAGTCACCACTGCCCTTCAGCGAGAGGGCAGCTGTGGAGTTTACCACACAACCTGTTGTAGCTAGATAATACACGTGGATGAATTTTGTTTAATCATTTAAGTCTATACCTACCTTCTGTATGTTTTTGTGACTTAAAAAAAAGGTGATGTTTTAATGCTGCATTTGCAAATGGATCTTTTTGGCTGACAGTCGTGAGGTTTTTGTTGAAGCACTGAAAACAAGTGTAATTTTCCTTTTTTGCATACAAGAAAGTGGTTTTTTCATGCAATCTCTTTCCTATTTAATGGAAAGGGACTAAGCTATGATGCAGAGCATGTTTCATTCCAGCTCAGTCATTACAGCTTATTACTTCATAGCACTTTAGGCCCCCTGGAAGAAATAAATGATTCTACTGCAGGGGAAGGCAGCATGACCTAAGACATTTTTGAGGAGTTTTTCTGAAACAAGATGCCAACAGTGGTCATCTGAGAGAAAAAGTGATTGCAGCAGTGGCATAAAGGAGGCTAACATGCATGACTAGGTGATACTAATCTTGTCACACTTTCCATGTCTGTAGCTATTCACCATTGGTTGCCCTTACAATTAATGGTAAGAAATAAGCATTTTTGGGGCACGATTCACTAGGCCCGCTCCACATGTGTGTTTTAGGGTGAGACAAGTCAGACTTCATTGACTCTAGGTCTCCACTGGCTCACAAGAAAGCCAAGGGCAACTCGTTGGAGGTAGACATCTGTACTCCAGATGTCTACATTTAGCAAAATGAATCCCACTCAATCCAGTCCAGTGTTGTCTGACATTATTTGCAAGTTAAGAAGGAAAAATGTTCAGTTGGTAACGATGCACTGATCTGTTTCCAATATTCTATTTATTAAGTAAATCAGATTGAATTTTAGCCAAAGGACTGGAATAGAGAAGTGGTACAGTCAAAACCCCACTTTCCACTCCCCTACCACTCACAGTCAAATAACCAAAAAAATCAGGCTTTTCAGCTACAAATCTGAACTCCACATGGGACATACAAGGTCTAGTTGAGTGAAAAGAAATGAAAGTGAGCAAAGCACAAGTGCTGTCCTGTGTTCCTGTCTTTTCTGTCTGCTGGTCATAGGGTAAAAGATATAGGAGTCTTTTATACGTCCAAATCCTACTAATTTTCTTCAGCTTCACTGAAATACGATGTGATGGCTATCCATAATCAGCAAATTTGTATTCCTGTATTACAGCTAGGTATCCCACCTTGCTTTTAAAATGGCAACCAACGCGTGTGGGACCTTGTCATAGCCTTTGTATTGGTAGTTGTAGTAGTAGTTGGACCAGAGCCCCAGCGAACAACCCAACAGCTGTGAAAGATGTTAGCTAAATGGTTTTAAATAGTTTATATTGCACTCACTGAAGAGCTAAGTGGTAGCATTGTTATGGTCTACTTCTTTTTCATGTTGGAAACGCCTGTAAAGTTACCTTGTGTTTGAAGCCAGTCATATTTTACACCTCATCTTTTGAAAATTGAGTGGGCATAAGGGCGAAATCTGCTTTGTTGAAAATGAGATGTACATCAATTCAATAGTACAGCTCTCTTACAATTTTTGTCATCGCTTAGGAATTTGGAGATCAGATTGTGGAGTGTAGAAGGCAGATGGTGTGGCATGGGAGTGTTAAGGCAATGGGCTAGCTGAGGTTTGTGTTCAGACTCTGTCAGGATTGAGTGCCACAAATGTCACTAGCTTTTTCTTCTTAGCAATGTCCACAGCTGTATTAAACACTTTTGCAAACAAACATGTAGGAGTGCAGGCACAATAAATTCAGGCGTTACTTCTGCTTTAAGCATTCAAAGATGCTTCTGGCTTGGTATGGAGAGGAATACATTTATTTTATTCTTCTGTGAAAAGCTTTTTCCCTCCCAGATAGGAATAAAACCTTCTGTGGGTGGTGGGTTTTTTGGTTTTGGGGGGTGTGTGTGTGTAATATAAGGCTTAACCAAGAGGCAAAACCACACACAAGATGTTTGGGATTTTAATAACTGATACATAATGTGGCTTTGAGAGCTAATGAATAGATTTATTCTTGTGTGTCTGTTGCTGTGTGATTAGCTGTATCTCTAGAAAGTTGCATTATACTTTCTTGGCACCTCAAGAAAGGTGTTGATGAAATGTCTGTTCTCATGTTGCAGTGTTAAACATTTGAGCTGACATTTTACGTCAAGATTTTGCTGACTCACTTGCTTTATAGGATTTACTACTAAGATCGTTCAGATCTCTGTCTCCAGTCATGGGAAAATAGCGAAAACAGCTAAAACATGTGAATGAGCATTATTAAGTAAAGCCATAAGAAAATTCTTCTATTCTCCCCTCTTCTTTTGATTTTTTTTTTTTAAAGTTCTGGTTGGGTCTAATTGTTTTAGGTTATTCTTACTGACTGATAATTAACTAGTTTAATGACAAAATAAATCATAAAACACACTTAATCCATCCCTGAACAGTTTACCGTCTAATTTTAGATCTGCTGTTAGAAAGAAATTGGAACAAAGAGAGCAGCATTGTCCCTCTGGCAGACTGAACTCTTAACTAATTTCAGAGAGAGTTTCCTGGAGTGGGAGAAACGGGGATATGACCCTTATTTACTATGGTAGGAAAAGACTGTCTGTACAGAAGCATGCAGTAGGGGCTTGGAGGGTGCCTAGCTGACCTGCTGTGTAGATTAAATAAATAAATTATGTTCATGAAAAATGTTTGTTCCTTGTAGAAAATTTAGTGGTCAGCTAGTTTGTTGCTTTTCTTCATGGAAATCTGCAATTTTCCATGGAAAGTAAATATTTTTGCACAAAATCCACTGTTTTTCCCTGTAAAGTTTTTACTCTCTTGTTGAATCCTTGTCACCTCCTTTGTTGAGCTGAAATGAGTAACTATTGAAACAGCTACATAAGACTGAAGTAATACTGGTAGTATATGTGTAGGCAAAAGAACATGGGCCGCTTGCCTCTTAAAAGCTGCTGTGTTGATGTTGATCCAAAGTGTACTGAAGTCAGTGGAAAGAGTTGTACTAACCTGAAAGGGCTTTTGCTGGGTACTGTTACAAAGTGGTGGTACTTGGTGGTGGGAAGTAAGGCGTTACGGACAGTAATGAGAAATCATTGCCTTTCTATAGCAAACAAAACTTTCGCTGAGAAATTGCATTTTTGCTGCAGCAGATGTACTTCAGTCTCTTTCTCAAGTTTTCTTGCCCCATAAATGAAGGACTGGGTGGCCTTTGCCATGGGAGGAGGGGGGAGGAGGAAGGAAGAGAACTGGAGGAGAGGCCTGGAGAGGAGTTGTTCTTGCTGTCAGTGAGCGAGCAAAATAACAAATAAGCTGCAGCAGTGACTTCTGGTGTAGGCAAGTATGTTTCTACTATGGCTGCCATCCCATGCACCCTGGTCCAAACTACAGATCTGCAACAGCCTAGATTTTAGGTTATCAGCAATATAAGGAGGGACCAATCTGCTGCCTTAGTGGTTACCAATCTGCCACCATCTCTGAGGACCCATGCACTTGCACCACTGCACAGCTCGTGCACTCTCAGGCTCCACTCCCCTTCCCTGCAGAGAGCATCCCCTACCTGTGGGGGCCCTGGCAGAGGGGTCATGCAGTGCCCATTGATCACAGACCTGGCATTTCCACCACCGGGTAGCAGATGTGAAAATGACTCCTGGAAAGGTTCACTTGACTTTGGCTGACTTCAGTCTGTCCTATTTGCTTAACTTCTTATATGCACCGTAAGGAAGTTGTTAAAACACGCTCTCTGTTTCTTTCCTTCCCAACAGTGTCAATCTTAAAAGCTTTAGAAGTGCAGAGAGGCAGAGTTGGAGTTTCTCTCGTTCTGTGCCAGCTTCTCTCAATGCCAGGCTGCCATGATAAAAATAAATACCTTTTTGCCAGTCAAGCACTGCTTTTGGTGGAAGATGATGGCACTTTCAATTTTTATTTCTGTAACCCTTTGGCTTCTCTAATGAAACTTAAAACTTTCTCCAAGCTGCTGCTTTTGCTGAATTACTATTGCATTCCCTGCCTTGAATGAACAGCGAGGAAAACTTCAAAGGAAACAAGTGGTCAGGCAAGGAAAGTGTCAGCAGTCAAGAAAAGTCAAGCAGTTTTCCTGCTAACAAAAGGACATTTTAATCTGCAGGGATTAGGTAGTGATGACTGAGGATGAAGTGGAGCTGGTAAGAGAATGTGCTCATTACTAACAGTAGCAGCTTGTGTTTAAGCAAAGTGTACTCTGTGTTTATATGGCCACCACCGCACATGTAACAGATCTAATTTGCCACCTTGTGAATGGAAAAGTTAATCTCAATAATGTGGTTTATTTTTAGTCTACAGAAAAGTAAAATGAAGGAGAGGCAGAGTTGGCCTCATAGTATGCTGCATTAAAAAGTCTGAATTTGTGTGTAGCATGAAAACTTTCAGAGTTTATTTTCACTCTATTTCCTTTCTGTAGTAAACACTGCTTCTTTTAATGTAAGAGCAATTCCTTCTCCTTTCGTAGCACTAAAACAATCTTTTGTGCTTTTCCTTTTAGAGATCTCTTTGCTTCATTTTAACATCATCAGCATGATAAAGATGTAGGATCTTGATCCCTGGTTGCATTGCAAAGAGGAGGTTAATTTCTTAAGGGACCCTCACTGCTTCGTGGGATGCTGTTCCTTGTAACACACTACACAAGGAAGAGTTAGTTCAGGTTGTAGCAATTATTTCCTCTAAACCTGGAAAAAATACTTGTAGTGACTGGTGGGATGAACTTCAGATCAGCACCTCAGTGTTAGTAAACTCAAAACTTTCTGAATTACATGTAGTTACTCGACTTAAACTTCACCTTAGGACAACTGATTTTGCATCATCCAAGATGACTCCATTCCTACTGATGAGTTTATCCTCACTGCATTCTTGCTGACATCAGTGAGGACTTGTGGCCTCTGTCTGTAGGTGAAGGAAACTGAGACTCAGAGGTCTTTTTTGCTCTGCCTGCTTTTCATGTAGCCAGCTGGTGCAGCATGTAAGGTAGGGACGTGCTAACTGAGAGGAATGAAGGTAATGCCAGGCCTAGTCAGATACCAGCAGCTTCTTACAAAGCAGGGAGCTAGCTGGCCTCTCTTGGTTCCTGCCTGCAGGGCCTTCCTGCCTGCTGCCTGTGGGGATGGCTCTTTGTTCCTAATGGTTGCCCAGATAGCTGCCAGAATTAGCACTTCTTGTAAGTACTTTCTTAGCAGCCAGGAAATGCCAGACCTGCATATGGAGAGGTGGGGAGAAGTGTTTTCAGCGTGTTAGAGATGCTCTTGTGGGATTTGGGTCCTAATCATGACAGCAGGCTTCCCTCCTGCCTCTGAGCTTTGGCCTTATTCCGGGGTTTCAGCTCACACCTTGGAGATGGGTTTTTTTTTTTTTCCCCCTTTGTGTTAGACTTACCAGCACATCTCAGAATAAGATGGAATAAAATAGTTCATGAGCCATGGCATGTTGCCACGTGAATGAGTGTTTTAACAGTTTTCTCAGGAAATAAAAAGAAAATAGTGGGAACTTTACTTTTTAAAAACAAACAAACAAAAAAAACAACCCAAAAAGCACAACACAAAACCAAACACAAACTAAATAAAGCTTTATGGTGTAAGCAAGTGGCTGATGTTTCCCTGCTGGTAAAATTTTGTAGCCCTCATCTGATCTGTAAACCAGGCATAGAAAATAATACTGCTGCAGAAAGCTGCCTTGGAGCTGCTCAGTAGGACTCATAGGGGAGAAGGGACATTACTGAAGATGCTGCTCGTGCCTGCGTTCTTGAGCTGGCAGTAGTAGGCTCAGTGGGGCAGGTTGCCATAGGCAGTCAGGACCTATGGGTGTGAAAAGTGGTGATGAGAAAGCACAGTCATTGATTTCTAGGTCAGTACTTGCAGGAGGGGAAGCTAAGGGAGCAGTGTCCAAGTGATATTAAAAAAAACCCCAAACAATCCTCCAAAACCATAGAATAATCCAAGCATTCTAGTTTAGGATTAAAATGTGATGGGGAATTTGTTAATTTAAGCAAATTTCTTTCAGGCACTAGACTGCCATTGCCATGATACAGTTTACTAAAATGATATGAACTCTGCTCTCTCCTACTTTTGCATGTAAACTTGTTGAAGGGAGCACAGCTGTATGTGCAAGTAAGGCGAGGAAACCTCCTCCCATGGCTTCTAACCAAGGAGTTCACGTTCTTGTGTGAAGATCTATAGCTGTGTAATAAACTTTCCTCCGGATTAGCACGATGATATTTTAGGTATCAGAGTTGCATCAATCGGTGTGTGAAGGAAACCTTGACAGGGCAGGAAGCTGAGAGATAAACTTGCATGCCTGCAACCATAGCCCAACCATATCACACAACTTTGTGTTCAGCGATACCCGTGGCATAAGGCAGCTTGTAAAAGGCAAAATTGTCCCTGAAGGTTTCTGATGGCAGAACTGCCATTTCCCTGGCCCCTGAGGGGAAGAAAACAGACCACTTTCATATTTTTTCATAAAGCAATGTGGTGGGTTGCATTGCCTGTACACAGCTAATTCTACCTACCAGTATCACCCAGGGTGTGAAGAGGGTGTTGTAGGGAGTCTGGGCTCTCTAAAATGCCCAAACATACTGTATAAGATTGTATTTTGATTCTTACAATGTAGAATAGAAGCTCTCAGTTGGGGGATCCCTACGTGTGTTAGATGCTGCTCTCCTTGCCCCAGGCTTCATCTTCCTCTGCTTTCTATTGCAGGGCTGTTTGTCTGCTGCTTTCTCACAGCCCTTCTTTTTGTTCCTCTTTTTCTCCACAAGAGCCACAGAGGATCTGGTCTTTGATGTTTTTATGGCATTGCTGCTTTCTCACAGCATGTGGCTGCTGTGTCTGGTCTGTCACCAATCCTCCTAGGCAGCAGCTTAGAAAATGCCTTGTTTAATGACTGAACGAACTCACAGTCTGTCCTATGATTTCCCTGACATTCATTAACCATTTTATGCCACCATGTGTAATATTGCAGAACAATAGTTTTATGTCCCCTTATCTAGGAGCACAGTCCTGATAGTATTATCTAACAAAGATGACAGTGTAATCAGAAGCACTTTTCCTTATGTCTAAGCTTTGCTTTACATGGCTTTCTTGAAATCGTGGACTGCTGTTGTGCAATAACATATATAAAGCTATGTGAAGTCTTCTTCCATGCTTATAGATTTAGCTATCAGGTCAACTCGGGAGACTTTACAAATTACTTTAGCACCTTTCTTAAAGAGATGAGCACAATACTGTGGTCTGCTATTTCCAAGAACTACCCTCATCTACTTACCATTTTTTCTTCAGTTAGATTTTGTGCTTTTGGCACAGGGGCTTTCTTCCTTGTTTGTGTTAGGACAGCATCATTGTCTTCTACTATAAATGAGATTCTGTATCCTGTGGTGATGCCCAGTTTCTCCATTGCCCAGAAAAAGAATTAAAGATGCTTTTTTTTTTTTGACATATTTAGAAACAGTGAAATGCTTACGTTTTTTTAAATCTCATTTTTTCTAGGAGAGTTCCTAAGAGCCTAGGGTGCTGAATTAAAAAGAAAAAATGAGAAATGTAAGATCAGAAAGTAGACCCTTATCCTTTTGTTCCACTGCTCCTCTCATCTGTTGCATTTCAGTTACAGTAATTACAGACTGTGCCATATTCTCATAGAATACTAGCAGAGATAATTTTTAGTCAGTGCTCCAGACAAAGGTGAAAACTGTCTCAAAATTCTCTATTTTGAGAGTGAAGAAAAATGCCATGCTCATAAAAAGAAAAGCTATCCATCACATTTGTATAGGCAGAGGTAAAATTTTGCTTAATGATCTAATCCTGCCCATGTGTCTGTCTGTATGTCCTGAGCCACCAGTGGAAGAGAATGCAGTTGCTTTCTCGATTCTTCATTTTCATCAGTTTACTTCGTCAGAGTCAAGACTATTCTGGGGGTTTAATTACACAGCATGTTTTCCTTTGGATCCCATGGGCATACTGCACACAGAGTTATATGCCATTGTATTCCAACGCAGTGTAAACAGTGTGACTCAGGACATGAAATAGCTGCGAGCCCTGGCCAGGCACCTCTTCAGCCAGTCTCTCACTAATGTAACTTTTTCAACAAAAAAAAATCACTTGTTTTTGGAATCAGTGCAGGTCATTCCTTTTGTGACCTCAGGTGTCTGATTTTAGTTTTCAGCTGCAGACACAGGTTCTTGTTGTTATGCTTAATGTTGGCTTTAGACTTACAGATTTCAATTAGGGGATGCATTCTAGACATACCAAAGAGGGGGTTTTCTGCATCAGAAGATAAGGGGGGACACAAGGATGCTCTGAGTGTGTAGCAGTAGCACACCTATAGCTTCAGCTTCTTGTCATTTAGAAATAGATGATGGACGAAGAATCCATTCTAAAGAAACCATGTTAATTGTCCTACTTGATTAAGAAAGATTTCAGTCATGCTGCCATGTATGTGGGTCAAAAGAAAGGTTCGATTTAGATGAATTTCTGAAAGGGGAAGATACGCAGGAGATTTTAATGCTGAGATGGGTGGGAGAAGCAGTGAGCCAGGTGCTTAAAAGCTGAGCAGGCTGCTCAGTCAGGTCAGAGCAGTGTTGGCATGAACTTTACACAGGAGGTGATATAAGTGCAGGCAGCAACATGTTGCTCAGTGTGGATCAGCCTGCATCTTTTCAGCAGAACAGACCTGCTTCCAGATGTCAGTGATGTGTTATGGTCCTTCCCCCCCCCCCAAGGATTTTTGTGGGAACCTGAACGTTGCTTTAGGTGGAAAGTCAAGTTCTAAGAAAATTTCAGGAAAGTAGCTAGCCTGCTGCTTCCCCTTACAGACTTAGGCTACAAGAGAAGAGTCAAAATGAGCATATATGGGGAATTCTGCATGAAAATCAGTGGACAAGGTTGTGTTTCTGCTAGGAACTTATTCCGGGGTTGGTTTCTGTGGGTGGTTTTCAGTGTGATCAGGTCAAACTTCAAGTGAGTCCATCTACACAGCACTGTAATTTTCCTATGTACCATGTGGATGAATACTTTGAGTATTTTGCACATCTGTAACTCAGGGGTTGTTTGTAAATGAAACAGTTTTTATCTTTCTGCAGGAGTCTTGGTTGTATATGTGTGCAGATAATATGTTGAAAACTCCAGAGTGCTCCCTTTTCTAAAAACCCTCTTGGTCCTTATTTTTCTTTTTGTGTTCCAAAAAAGTCTTTCACTTTTCCTGGGCTGTTGAGTGGGCTCTCTGAGGATCTTGGCCATCCATTGCCTTATTTTCGAGGAATGGAATTTTTAAAAGGCTTCAAAGGTGGGGTTTGTGTGCAAAGAAATGTGGCAGTGGTTTTTGCTCAGTGTTAGTATAGTTTTGATCAGAAACAGCAGAGATGATGTGTCTGAAGTAATTTCTGAAAATGGTGCTCTATTCTTTTGCTGAAAATGCCTATTCATCAAGGAAATGAATTTTGTATTTTCAGGAATGCGAGCTTCAGGACATGTGGAACTCCTGGTTGTTTGTTTGTTTGTTTGTTTACCAAATAAGAAATACGCTGAAAAGAAAAGTTCTCCAGAACATACTAAGTAACTCCTGCTTGTATCTCAAAGTGTGGTAGGGAAAAAACACCTTCTGGATGAAATGCCCAAACTTTAATTCATTGTTTCATCTAACCCAAAGAAGCTGCTCTCGCTTTTCATAAATCTTTCATTATGTTGGGCTACAGGGGATGTTTAATGTAGTTTTGCAAGTCCTGAGTCACTATATTCATACCCAGTAGCCATGTTGTTGTATGGATTTATTTTTACTAGGGTTTCCAGTGCTTTCCTTGAGTGATGCGATCCACAGCCCTAAAAATTAATCCTTCTGTGGCAGAGACCATGAAGCTAAGGATATAGGGAAGGTCGTAAGCTCTCTCATATATAAAAATACTTTACTAAGTAGTGCAGGAAGCCTTGTAAGAATTACATGAAATTAGGCCTGAACCAAAACTTCCCTGAGCATGGATGTTTGAGGCAGGTCTACTTTCTCTCTGTTCCAGAGCCATAATGCACGCTTCACTGGTGAAGCCTTGGCCAGCTCTTCAGCTAGAAGACTGTATTAGCCAGTTTCTAGAATAAAAATGTGGACGCAGTGAGAGATTCATTCCATGCAGCAGAGCAAACTGGTTGATGTTAGATAAAAGCATCTATGCTTTTCATATCTAACAGAATCTCACCATTTAATTCAAGTGTCTTTTTTCGGGTTACTGCCTTGCATGCCACATGAGGTGAGTCTGCCTGAACTGTCCATAGCGCTACCCACCTATTTCTCTTGAATGGTACCCAACAATATAAATTAAATTATTTCTCTAAAGTGGCTATTAACCTAGCTTTATCAAAATTAGATTTCATGTGCCTTGGCTGTCTTTTCCATTTTCTATATGTTTCTGAATTTCATCATGGTCTTTTCTAGTTTTGGCTAAACTTAATAATTTGGCATCACTTGCCTTTTCAGTGCTTGCTTATTTTTCCCAATCATTTAAAATTGCATTAAACAGTGGTCCTCAGTCTTTGAATGGCAGACTGCACTCTTAACCTCTTGCTATGTCACTTCTATTAATGGTTTAACATGATAAAAATTGTGACATGAATCATCTGGGGAAGGGAAATGTTCATGCAAAAGACAATGCCTGGAGCGTGGACCTGAGGTTCATACAAATTAAAGCTTTTGGAAACAGTATCGCATCACTAGGAATTTGCCCTCATTAACCTTACCCCACCAAAACCAAAAGTCTGCCAATAAAAAGGCTTAAGTTTTAAGATTCGTTTTTTTATTTTTTTATTTTTTTTTAACAAAGAAGTTACTTTCTTAAAAGGAAATAGTGTAATAATCCCCTTATTCTCCTCTGAAACATATTCCATGCTTTGTAAATGACTTTGGAAGCACTGAAATGTCATTGTTGAACATCTGAAGATAGGAAGTGTCTGCTTGTCTCCATGTTTTGTGTGAATTCAGGTCTGGTCTGGTTCTTGGCCCTTTCTCCCTGAGCATAAAAATAGACCCCAAAGTGTTCAGTGGTCCCTCCATGGGCCCCCCATGAGACAGTAACATTCCAAGCATCCCGTGTTTGACAAATGCAATACTAAACATGTCTGGGTAGTTACCATCTCCAGCAAAGAAATCCTGGCGTTTGATCTCCAAGGCACACATCCCTACCGTTTGAACTGAAGGGATCACTTTATTAGCTGCTACCATTAGCAGTCACCATCTCCTTTGTGAACCAGCCAGCAACTAGCCAGTGTATGACAAGAACTCCTGACCACCCAGTTTGTTGTTTAAATAATCCAGAGAGTTTAAAAAAAACCCAGGCCCTTGCACCACCACCAAAACCACCCAACTTGGCATGTCCTAGGAACTTTGTTTGGAGCTGTCCTTATTTCCCTAAGAGGAAATACTGTTGCATGTTTGAAGTCCTGGGCTGGGAGCAGAAATCTGAGTTGAATTCTCAGCTGTAAAGCAGTAATCTAGTGTGAAGCTGGGAAGGCACTTACAATTTTTCTTTCAGTTTCTGATCTTTGTGTCCCCTTTCTCTCTTGCCCTTGAGTCGTCATGCCTGTTTGCTCCACAGGCTTTTTGCACTTTGAGGACAGTCTGTAAGTTGGTTGCAGTTCCTATGGTGATCACTTGGTTTATGTATTTGTGTATTACTGGAACACTAATTCTCTGAATCCAGCTCAGAATTCAGTGCGGTTCTGCCAGACAAATTAATCTGCATTTTGTTTTTTTCTTTTCCCTTTGACCTCTGTTTTTTCCCCCTTCCTTTGGGTGTTTTGGAAAAGGCAGACATCGCCAGATCCCACTGCCATACACTGTGGTGCGGAGAGCTTGGGTGAAAGTGTGCAGATTGGTTACTCGCAACTGCCAATGGTGCTGTAAGAGGTGGAGCACTCCAAGGTCAGAGGCCAAGGCAGTAGATCACAGAGATGCTTTTGAGTTCGAGGCATTGGTTGTTTGCTTTAAAATTCTTCTCATCTTCCACACATTTTGTGCATGTGCACATACCTGCCAGCTGAGCTACATCAGTCTCATGCTGTAAATATATTTTTCACAATACTTTCAATCATATTCTGTATTTGGGACCTTCTGTTAGGCTGTTCCACTCAAATGTATTTTAGTGGTTCATACAGCCACAGCTTAAACCTTGTATGCCCTGTTACAAGTATCTGTTGATGTTTTTCAGCAAGAGCACAATAAGCTGCTATTTGGCCTGTTGATAGCAAAGAATTGCACTGAGGGCCTCAAGCTGTAACACCTCAAGCTGTGACCTTGCTAGATCTCCTTAGAAAAACAAGGCCTAGCAAGCTGGGAAACTGCGTGGGAAAACTTGAAGACTGACAGGCTGTAGCAAAGTGGATGTGGGGCTTTGGGTTTTGGCTGACTTAGTGATGAGCGTGTTGCCCAGTATGATACAACCTGCTGTTGTAGGTGCTTTTATTTCAAATGGACCAAAAAACTTTAGGCTTAGATTATCCCTCCTGACTTAAGGCAGTTAACTGTTGTGAAGTGATGGCCTCATTGCTGCAGTCTGGCTGTGTTGCTAAATGAAGGAGGCAGATACCTCCAGGAGGCAGGTGACTTTGGGTCTTGGTGACCAGAGAGAGTGTGAAAGACAGAGAAGACACCTAAGCATCCAGTCACGAGTCTCAACTGAAGATGTTGACCTTGGGATATCTCAAGCCTACTTTTCAGGAGATACCAGTATCACAGATGTTGGTAGAGTCAATATTTTATTTGTTCTTCTTTGCCTCCAGCAGCTGGCACCAGCTTAGCCCCAGAGAACCAAGGGAGGCAGAGATAAGGTTTTGGTTGAAAGATGAGCCTGGGAGACATGTATCTCGCAGCTTTTTCTCTGAATGACTCTCAGTAACCTGGGGGATGTGGTTTGGGAAAATCAGAGCTCCTAACTGAGTATGGCAGAAGGCAGCTGGCTGGAATTGAGTTCCTTGTAGATGCCAAAAGTTTACCTGGGTCCAAAAAGTGATCACAGAAATCCATGGCATAATACTTCAAAGATAAACACAAAGATACATCCCTGGACTCAGGGAGCCTTTACATATTGCTGGAAGCTGGGACAGTGTGTCGGGAGGTATCACTGTGTGCTTGGCCTTTGCTTATTCTTCTCTGACAGGATTTGCCATTGGCCATGGTTGGGAATAGGCACAGACTGAGAAAGTCCCCTGGTCTTACCCAGTGCTCTTACGCGATGCTCTCATCCTTGTGAATATTTTAAGCTATAGGTGAAACACCAGGGTCATAGGAGATCCTTAAACAGGGTTTTAATGAATTTAACATGTCTGCTGGTGCTTCAGATGGCTGACAGCCATTTTTCAGTGACTGTTTGCACAAGTAGTGTCTTCATCCAAGGCTGCACCCAAAGCATTTTACAGTGACAAGTGGAAAGATACAGAAAAGCTGTGCCTGTAGGCACATTACAGGCAGGATAACCTGCAAACAGGTAGGCTCTGGCATCAGAAGGGGCAGGGGCTGAGCTGGGAGGAGAGACAGAGTCTGTGCTATAACCTGAGGAAGGAACAAAAGAGTTTTACAGCCCAGAGAAGTAATTGTCAATGGGATGTGAGACTCCAGGATGAATGAGTTAAAGCCAGAAGGCTATTTGAAAGGACATTTCCTCTTTCTGTAGTTGTCCCTCCCAGTTTTCTATAAATGTCTTATTTAATAAAAAGAAGGTGGTGGCAAACAGTTCTGCAGTGTTCCTTTGCAGGTGTGTATTTGTTCCCAGAGACCATAAAGGAGGAGGGAAAGGTTCTAAATTGACCATATTGTTATAAAACAATCCTAGCTTTTATCACTGTTT
Organism: Pandion haliaetus; assembly: GCA_013401275.1. Taxonomy (NCBI): domain Eukaryota; kingdom Metazoa; phylum Chordata; class Aves; order Accipitriformes; family Pandionidae; genus Pandion; species Pandion haliaetus. The sequence goes on along the minus strand of VYZV01044837.1, from coordinate 95,532 downwards.
GCTTTTAAGAAATCAGCTTTTTGCACTGCTTCCTGTTTCCATAATAAGAGCTGGAAGTGCTCTTATTAACTGAGTAGGAAGCAAGTATTTCATCAGGTTACAAGTGACACGAAAGTGAAGCTGGCTTGAAAACTCTTCTTCCTCTACCATCTCTTGTTTTAACTTTTTTTTTCTTCTCCAAGTTATCGTTGCAGAGGCCCAGGATGAGTATCTTGGCAGTTGTCAAAGGAATGAAAAATATGTAAGCTGTTCTCTGATTTTATTTTTAGTTTTAAAAATAGTGGCTGTGTTTGTGTCTGGTCAACAGGTTCCTTGACAAGCCAAAAAAATTCTTTTCTATTGCTGGATCTAAAAAGCAGTCCTGTGATTTAATAAAAGGGGAAAGAAAGGCTCTCTAAGAGAGGCTGAAGCAACTTTGGAAGCCTTTTGTGGTTTAGTATCTAGCATTTTCAAAAATAAAGGGAAAACCTGAACTCCAGAGGAAGTGACTGGGCTGGGGGAGATTGTATGATTTCATATGATATCATTAAGCCTTGGCAGATGCATTGTGTGGTGGGTCAGGCAGCTGAGAAGTGCTCTAGAAAATCTGATTTTATATGGGATAGCAAAGAGCAGCTACAGCTGATGGCTCTGTTCATCTAATTCTTAGAAGGGAGGAAACACAGTGACAGTTGGCAATGCTCAAACATCTGGGAGTGTTTGGTCCCCTCTTGGATTACGCCAAAATTATTAATGTTCTCCTTTCCTGGTATACACAGAAACATGGATGCCAATATTTTAGGGATTCAGACTGCTTTGATTGTTTTCATCTGTGGAACCCCAAGAGCTTCTGTGCAGGCTCTTTGGCCTGCGTAACTCGCAATCCATTCATCTGAAATTTTGTAGGTCTACCTTGGCATAAGTCAAGGGGGGCATTTCCTCTCTACTCAGGGACAAGTGTGCCTGACAGCAGATGAAGAACACTAGTTTGATTCTGTGTGGTCAGTTTGTGGGGGTGGGGGGCGGCAGTGAATGAGCGGAGTAGTGAATCTTACAGAGGTTATTTCAGGAAGTACAGCGCCAGAGGGGAGGAAGATACGAGATCTTAGTAGTTTTGTAGCCTGGAGTCATCATTGTTGTATCCTTCCATGTCCCAGAAATTGCACCTTCCAAAATAAAGAGGTATCCTACCCAATGATGGTATCTACCATTTCTAAATGCTGTATGGGGTTTGAGTCCCAAGGGGACTGATTCTTTGTAGCCATATACAAAGTACAGGGGCTGAAACAAGGGGCTGCTCTGAAAAGAGGCAGCTAACATTTAGCAGGCTTGAAGATTGGTGGCTGGGAGCAGAAAGGATGCCAGAGCAACATGAACAGGCAGAGGTGGAGGCTGGCTGGGATTTGGACAGCCCATTAGGACCGATTCAGGGGCAGAGAGGAAGCACCCTATGGCTTTAATGAAGACTTTGGTTTTCTGATTCATTTGCAAAACAATACTTATAGTGGTATGTCATTTCCTTATCTCATGAGCATTGATTAATTAGAGGCTATGTGAATTGTGAATACTAAATGAGTTCTGGCTCAGCCCTACACTGGAAAAAGTGGGAAGTAAAGGAGAAAGAAAACTAAAAGGGAGAACAAAGGTTGGATTGAACAGAAGTGTTCTTGACAAAACTGTCTAAAAGAAAAAAAAAAAAAAAACAAAACTCCAAAACAAACCTCAGACACTTTCAAGTTAAATATTTCATTCTGGTGAAAGAATTGGTTGTTTTTTTTCCATTTTAGAACGTTTTTTTTTTTTTTACAGAAAGGAAGTAGTAGGAACAAAGAATTAAACTTCAAAAGCATTTACAAAACCAGTGAAAATAGAGGTAGGTGGTGGGCTGGTGGTAACAGCTGTTAACCAAGACAGTGAGTAGGATATTCATCCTGGATATGAAAGGAGTATTAGCTTCCCTCTGCCTGAGGAGAGGAAGAAGCCTAGGTGAGAAACTGAAAGATCTGTAGAAGAGCAGGTCCTCAAATGAGGATTCACAGATAGCAAAGCCGCGGCAGAAAAATCTCAGTTAATTCTTTCCATTTCAGTTCCTTCTTGAAATGCTTAGAAGGATTCCTACATGATCCTTTCATTATGGGAGACAAATGAGGCGAGTTGTATCCCCTGAAGTGGCAGTGGAAGAGATTGTGTGACAAATTGATGCAGTGAGTAATTGTGTTTGCGTTTCCAGCATGAGCTGATTTTCACCCAAAAGTTCTGAGGGAACTCAAATAGGAAGTAGCAAACTATCAACTCCAGTTCACTTAATTTGCTTTTTGATATCAGAACAATGGCAAATGTGATACAAATGTTATAGACTTCATGGAGACTAAATACTGTTTTTCTTCCTTACATACTAGGGAAACTAATAGAAAGTATAAAAAGAATAGAATTATATCCATAAATTATATGATAGGATGAGGAAAAATCAGTGTGATTTTTCTTAGGGGGTTATCTATTTGTCACAAATATGTTTGTGTTCATTAGAAAGAGACAGTGAAGATACTATTCTGGTTATTGTGTAAATGTATTTCTAAAAAGGTTTTACAAGCTCTTCCATTAGGTAGCCTTGTAGAAATGAAGCCCTCAAGAGGGAAGGTACTGTTATGAATTAGGAGCTGACTGAAGAGTGGGAATAAATAGACTGCTTTTGTAGTTGATTACTGGGGTGTCACGGAGAACTGTTAGGCCTGTGCTTCATAAGTGATACAGAAAAGGGATGAATGATGAGATGAAAAAGTTTGCTGATGATACAGTAGTATTCGGGGTAGGAAAAAATTGCCAATAGTATGGTAGCGTTCAGGGTAGAAAAAAACAAAATATCTTATTCCAGGTTTGCAGAAAGGTTTTGCAGTGAATGGGCAATAAAATGGCTGATTAAATTCCCAGTAACGTACATGGCATGAGCCAGCTGTAAATATATACACACAATTATAGGGTTTAAACTGGTTGTTACAATTCAATAGAGAAATGTTGAAATCCTTATGGCTAGCTCTTTGAAAACATCAGTGCAAGTGGCAGCCAAAAAGTCAATTCTTGATCAGAACTTATTAGCAGAGAAGTAGAGCGCCAAACTGAAAATTCATTTATATTCAGGATGTCTCTGTGGTGTCTGCATATCCTGGGCATTGTCATCTTTCTCTGCTTTCAGAAAAGGGTATGACAAAGCTAAAAGAAGTACAGAGAAATAAGGATAGTTAGAGGAGCGAGATGACTTCAGAAGGTGGCTGGGCAAATTCAAGGAAGAAGAATCATGAAGGGTTAATAAAAATTTTAGTTAAAAAATAAGGTGTCTGAACTTGAGAGTATATAGCAGGTGTTCTGTCTTCTCTCGGCTCTTGTAGTCTCCCCCTCACTGTCCTTTGTTGACTCCTATGTATGCCATACCTACTGGTTTGTTTGGTCCTGTACAGCTAGTCTGGGCTCCTAGTTGAAGCTGCATTTCTCATTGGCCATGGGAGGACCCTCATCGCAAAGCTGGCTCTGTGCTGTTCTGGTCTGGGCTTTGCAGTCCAGTAATGCTATTCCGCTTCCTATCCAGTGTTGTAATCTTTGGGAAAAAAAGTAAGCTTAAACCTGACAGTTAAATCATGAACTTGGTGATGTGTGCTGAATCAGGCTGAGAGTGGCTGTAAACCTGACTTGCTCAAGTTACTCTTGTCGTGTGTCAGAAATAGGGGTACTTCGTGAGAGAGGAGGATGGGGAAGCAGTCTGAGATTTCCCTTAGTAGTTTTGGCTGAAAAAAAGTATTCCTGTTGGATTCATAGCAAGATAGTGAGAGCCTGTTTCACCCTTTTTACGGTAGGGTCTGTGCAGTCCTTGGCGCATCCTGGCTTGAGGCAAAGGGCCTGTAGCCACTGTCAGACCCCCTCAAAGGCTGTTAGGAGGGCCCGTGTATTTTGTGCAAGCAGAGCACCATCACAGGAAAGGTTTAAGAAATCATGCCTCAGGACCAACTGATCCCCAGGAGGCTACAGAGCACTGCAGCACTGATTGTTTTATAAAGGGGAGGAACAAAAAATCTGTGCAAATATTTGTGAGTGTCCCCTCTAATTTCTATGTGTTGGAGAGTAATTGGCTACCACTCTTGGACATGGGAAAGAGTTCCTACTTGGTAACTAAGACTTCACTGCTTCTCAGAGGTTTTCATACTCATTTGTTCATCTAGTCTATCCTTGTGATGCTTGTCACAGTCCTGAGAGAACATGCTAAGGAACTCAGGTTTGTTTATGGCCTTTTAAAGGAGAGGGGGGAAACAAAACAACCCCAAAACCAGCCAAACAAAAAAAAGCCTGGTAACATGTTCTTAAAGATCTTAATTATGGTTCCAAAATGAGATAGTTACCAAACTAAACTAGCAGAAAGCTGTATTTTGTTTACAAAAAAATCCCAGTGTGCATGTGAAAGAGAAAAGTGGGTATGTGTGTGAAGACCCAAGCCCTATTTCAACCATCCATTGACATTGAAGGCATGGAATCTGGTTGTTTGTAGTATTTGGCAGGGGATTTCAGAGTAGATTCTTTGCTTTTATCTGCAGGGGATAGGAAGTGCTCAGGCCCTTGCTTGAGGTAGTTATAAATATTAACTTTATAAAACCAGTGTTGGAACTCTACAGAAACCTGTAGAGCCAGACAGCAGAACTCATTGATACAAACATATTTGGGAACTGGCAGAGCTGTCTAAAGAAGAAAGACAAAAGATGGAGCCTGAAGTCTCTGTTACTTATCTGTAGTATCAGTTGCAAAGCAAATGAGACTTCCAGGGCTGGGTACTGTTTTGGTCTCATGCTTTGATTCAGGCTTGTCTTGTTAGGTTGCACTCCTGCATCTGATCTTGGCAGGAAAAAATAATCTTAACATCGAATTAAACTCACATATGTGGGTTTTCACTGGTGTGTATAAAAATAGCTGCTTTCGTATTTGCTAATCTCTAGACGCACTGAATTCAGGAAAATACTATGGGAGAGTGGGAATGCAGCATGGTGACAGCTGGGTTGCAAATAGGCTTTGTGTGTTTCACTTCTGTATCAAGATGAACTGCAGAATATAATGTCAGGATAAAAAGAACCAGATATTTGCATCATTATGAGATAACATAATGACTATGTTTTACTGAAAGGAACAAAGTTTTAGTGACTGAACAAGTCCTCTGGCGGCAGCTTCTTTTTCCATTCCAAACGCTTTTTCCCCCATCAAACTGTAAGGAAATCTTGCGACACTGCTTGTAAACAGTAACACCGGTGAGTTGACATTATTTAGGGGATGGGAGGTCACGCCAGCTGCTCTTCAGTGAGTGCAACAGATGTTCCTTCCTAAAAAGGACATGCTGTACTCTTTCTGCAGTGTTCTGGTGTCTCCAAAATACTGTATATCAAGTGCTGCAGCTTTAGCGCAGAAGTCTTGGCATTAGGTATTTATAGTTACTCCTACATAAGATGACTCAGCCCCTCTTTTACACAAAAGAGCACAGTTGTTTAAAGCCTTCCAAAAATTGTCAAGTGGGAAAACTTTACAATTGAAATGGATCATGCCCCCAGGGTTTCACTGCTGTATATTTTGATTTGGTAATGAAGTCCTATGGTGGTGTTGGTGCTTTGGTTCTTTTCAGTGGAAACTAACGAAAGAAGAATGAAGATATACTCCCTTAGTGACTTTGCTACGAAAAAAGCCCCAGTCTGATGTGAGGATGCACTGGGTTGATTTTAGGCTGCTACTGGTTAACATCCACTGCTTCTGATGAAATGCAGTAAGTCCACTGGGAAAGAAAGACGCTGTAAATGTAGTCAAGAAAATGTGCTCCATTTAACTTCAGTTTTGCATTTAAACTGACATTATAGGTGTCCAGTCTCCTTGCTACCATCCTGGGATTCTACCTGCTGTCTTACATGATGCGTTTTTACCCATTTGCTTTGATAAATGAAGTATCAACATGCTTTTTAGATGAAGGTCCATTAGTTTGGTGCTCAGTACTGATTTGGCCAGCTACCAGACAGGGTGATGCTGGGAAGCTGCAAGGCTACTGAGCAAAAAAAGCAGTCACTTCTATATTGCTACCCCTATACTTCCTCTGACATTTGGAATAGAACTTGCAGTTTGCAGTCCAAAGCAAATAATATCTAGCTAATACTAATTTGATTTACTGGAAGTTGGAGATAATGGGGAGCTAATGTTGTCTTTGTGCCAGGAATTTAAAAATGTCAAACTTTTGGTTAAAAGACCAAGTCTCAAGATGAGGAGGTGATGGAACAGGCTTCTGGATGCATTCTAAAATGAAACAAGTGTTTTTTCATCTGCTAATTTTGGAGTTAATATACTTACTTTCTTTTCTCTTTTTCTTTTAGCTGGTATAGTATTGTGTTTTGGATGTAGCATGAGAATAATGTTGATAATAGACTGATGTTTTCAGTTGTTGCTAAGTAGTGTTTATATGAAGTCAAGGACTTTTCAGCTTCTCGGGCCCAGCCAGCAGGAAGGCTGGAGGGGCACAAGAAGTTGGGAGGGGACACAGCCAGGGCAGCTGACCCAAACTGGCCAATGGGATATTCCATACTGTATGATGTCATGCCCAGTATATAAACTGGGGGGAAAGCTGGCTGGGGACTGCTGATCAGGAATTGAGTGGGCGTCAGTTGACAAGTGGTGAGCAATTGCATTGCAATATACTTGTTTTGTATATTCTATTATTATTATAATTGTCATTACTTTTTCCTTTTCTGTGCTATTAAACTGCCTTTATCTCAACCCATGGGTTTTACCTTTTTTTTTTTTTCTTTTTCCCCAATTCTCTCCCCCATCCCACTGGGTGGGGGGAGTTAGTGAGCAGCTGCGTGGTGTTTAGTTGCCAGCTGGGGTTAAACCACAACACTCCCCTTTTTATTTTTTGATTTATACAGTGCTACAAGGACTATGCAGTCCTATCACAGCATTCAGTCACTGAACTTACATGCTTGTACACTGTTTTTCCCAAGACTAAGATGAGATGCCAACTCTGCAGGATGCAGATGCCACATGAAGCCCGTTTCTCACCTGAGGTTCAGATCAAGCACAGGTTTTGTAACTCACCAGACACTGTGAATTAGCAATTAAAGCACTGCATCAAGAGTCAAACATTACAAAATTGAATAGTCCATAGTCCCCAGTCATGTCAACCAGAGTTTGCTATGTGCAGCCATTTCTGTGTTTGACTATGGAAAGTTCACAGCATATACTGGAGCTCATTGATTTTCATGTGACTTTAGGTTGCAGTGGGGCAAATCTAATTACTGCTACTGTGCTTTTAACCATTCAAATTCCTTCTTGTTTAGACGAAATAAACTGAAGAAGTCAATGGGAGATGGATGGCTTGTAGAATGGCAAATATTTAATACAATTAAAATCACTTGTTTCAGGTTTTTTTGACAAATAAGAAGGTTGGTAGCTATCGTATTTCTTAAACATTGCTGTTGACTAGATTCTGGTCTCAAAGGCAAAAATATCAAAGATGTGTTTCTCATGAAACCTGTAGTCTTTCCTAACTGTGTCTTTTTCATGTTAAATGTTTTATGGTTTTTTTTGTTTTAAAAAAACCCAAAACAACACAACCCATCCTGTAGAAATGCTGTTTCCACTCATGTTAGCAATAGTGCTGATCATCTGGTCAAAGTCCCATGTTTCTTTCTGATTTAATGTCCCTTTGCAACTCTAATTTGCAACCGTTTGCCTTATTTAGTAACTATTCTAGTTTAGCTGCTTTTTATCTGGGTGATTTTCCTGTGCTCTGTAGAAGCACTCAAATCTTGTGCCAACGTTGCATCATCCATTATGCAGCTGAATCTGAAAGTAGCATCATCAGACTTTTTGGTCTCTTTTTAATGGGAGCTGCAGTGGTTCTGAAAACTTTTGGTCTGGGAAATCTTGCAGGATGAAATCCTCTAGTACAGCGCAAGCTCTGGAAGTGCAAGGTCTCCTTCAGTGCCCTGCTGCTCTGTGTCATCATTGCACACCCTGTCTGCAGGTACTGCGGTAACTACATTTAAGATTTGCACCTTGAACCCCCACAACTGTAAATCAGGAGTAAGTCCTAATTAACCTCCTCCCCGCCTCTGCAGGGTTGCTGTGAAATGAAAGCACATTGCACGGGGAGGGGGGGAACCCACATCCTATTTCCCACCTCCTGAAACAGCCTGCACCTGGGTTTCAGTAAGTCAGCTGCAGTGGTGGCAGTGCCATTGGTACACAGGGGACCGATGCCCAAGAGCCAAGACCATTTTTCTACTGGTCAGATGTTGCCTCTGAAGTATGCGGTGCTGATTACATAGTGGGGTTGTGTGTTATTCACCTGAATGCCATGCTTCTATTAGTGCAGTTTGCTCTTTTTTTTTTTTTTTTTTTTTTTTTTTTTTTGTGACAGGAGTTAAATGATGTGCAATTACCCTGCAGACAATTTAGTATTTCTGTGAGCTTCACGGGAAACAATAGGCTTGTGCCTTGTTTCTAGCTCAGATGTTTTCCTCTTGTTAATAAACAGGATGGCCATAGGAATTTAGGTTGAAAAATGTTTTGCTTTGCATTTGTAAAGTGTTTTTCTTCAGGGTGACTTGCAGACATTAATTAATCAGTCTCAAGAAAGTTCCTTTAAGAGAGGTGAATAGCACTATCTCTGTTTTATAGGTGGGAAAGTGAGGTAGGGAGACAAAATAATTTGCTCAAAACCACCAAGGAAATAAGTGTCAAAATCCTGGGGTTAAAATTCTGTAGGTTTGGCTTCATTTCAGGTAAGGTCCAACAGGAGCGACGGGGCCGGGTCGGGTGGTGAACGGGGGGACCTTGGCCTCATCACACCTTGTGCAAGCTGCGCCCGAGCACCAAGGTCCCCAGTGGTGGATTCATTGGAGGTAGTCTGTATGAGAATCAGTTATATTTATTTACTTGAAATGTTTGTTAGTTAGATGTAGTGGAATTTCTTTGTTGCAGGAGTTTTCTGTTTAGCATTCGTCGGAGCTGTTTAGACATGACCAAGAGGCTACGTAACCTCCAGAACTATACAGATCTCTTGAGGGAAGTAATTTTTGACCTTGCTTCTCAGTTTTCTTGTTCTTTGCTAGACTGCTGAAGAAATTGGAGTCTAGGTTTAAAAGCAAAACCAGACAAGGAGAGAACACGGTGAAATATTTAGCCCAGACTTGAAAGCTTCCTGTGGTTGCATTTCTTCTTGGTGCAGGCTGCCTCTAGTTAGTAGGTTTTGGTCAGTGTTCGTAGAGAAAGGTATTTGTACTTCATGCTCGATACCTTATATATTTTGAAACTTGGTTTTGTTCCAGTTTGGAATGAAAATGGCAAATGTCGCTGGAAAGGGATGGTGACTAGAAAGGTGTATTGTCCTCTTCTCGGTATCAGCTGCCTTGCAGCTCAAGGTTCCAGCCTTGAGGTGGTTTACAGAGCCGGAGATTGGTGTATAAATATTTATGAATTTAAGCACAGGACTTAAGTGTTTATGGCTGTGCCTGTACTACTGAATTAAGCATCACTGGGAAGCTCTACTGGCTGCTGTGGTTCAGTCACCTGTGGTGCCACAGTGTAGCATAGCTTCTGGTATGGTTTTGGACCAAACTAGCCATCTCAAATGATTCCCAGGCAGACTTTGGGAGCTGGCACGTGCTGCAAAAGGCTCCCAGTGTGGGTCGCGTGCGTGAGGCTGGGAGGGAAGAGAGTTGTCAGATGGTTTTGCTTGTGGTCTTATCTGACTTCTCCCAGGGGGACTGCTCAGCCTCTAGAGTTAGAGCAGGGATGAATTTGGCCTATTAAGGATTTTTAAAGGGATTAAAAGCTCTTCTTCTGTTATTGATTTTTCTTAAATATAGCTCTTTCAGAGATCCAGGCTCATTCTGAAGTGATTTTTTTTTTTTTAAATTAGGCATCAAGTTAAAAACTGGTCATTATACTGTCTCTGCTGGTGACTTAGCCCCAGAGGAGCTTCCATGTCAGCCTGTGGGGCATTTCACACTGGGAACAGCATTAGCAGGCACTCTGCCATCTCCTTTTCTCTGTCAAACTCCCCCAAAACCATACCATGATTCCCCAAGGGCAGCTCTGACAGCTACAGGAGTTCTGGGGAACTGATTTTGTTAGCACGCCCTTGCAGTTAGAAAGAGGTGTGGGGAAAGGAGAAATGGCATGTGCTCCCTGCAGCCAAACCCTGACGCTGCACTGGCACTGCAGCATACCCCACCTGGCCCCAAGGCACACGTAGCCATGGTGCGTGACAGCCTCAGGCATGGAGAATTTACAGAGATGCATTTATCAGTGGAGGGTTTTAGTTCGGATTTGGCAGGGCTGCGAAGGCAGCTAACATAGCTGCGGTGGTTTGCAAGGGTGCCCACCTGCATCCACATGGGGACCCAAAGGCCCATGGCATCCCATGCTGATTTTTCCCTCTGTCCACTCTTCCTCCAGTGCAGGGAAACCCTCTACCCCTCTCAGGGGAACTCGTTTTCTGTGTCTGGCTGTGTTTGGGTTCTTTATGTATAATACTGTAGGTGAGGGTGGTCATTAAAGCAGCAGCGTTTTCCCCGAGGTGTGTTTTTCCATTCAGGGGAGGCTCTCTGGAGCTACTCCAGATCACATATGAAAGTCTTTTTTTCAATTTTAGCGAACCCATTTTCCTGCAAGCAGTTCCACCTGGCCCTTGTCCCAGCGTGGAGCTGCACCCAGAAGGGAGGCACTGCATTGTCCCTGACAGAGCCCCAGTGGCATCGGGCAATGGGGTCCCCTCCAGGTGTTGGTGCTGCACGTGAAACCCCCCTGCTGCACGGTTTCTGAAAGGCATGCCCTGTCTGTCGAGCTGCACTTGGAGTTAATTTAAATCTCCAGCTGGTTTAATAATCCTCACGGGACATACAGGTAGTGCGCAGTCCCCAGAGACCTGGCGGAGATTAGGGATTAATAAAGTACAGACACCACCACTTATCCTTGGGCAGGAAATGAGTCCCTGGGAAGTTTCGGGTCTGTACATTTTCAGGCTTTCAGGGTGGAAGACTGCAATGACCTTTTGATAATTTTAGAGGGCAAGGACAATAGCAGAGAGAGTGCTGATACAAGCATGTCCCTGCAACGCAGTGTGTCCTTCTTTGATGGGATAGGTTTAATGAGATAATATATGATTCTTTTGGTCAATAAATCAAGATTTGTGCATGCCTTGTAGAAGCTGGCAGCGGCCAAGACTGTACCCAGGAATGTGCTTGGAGAATTAAAAAAAACATAAGTTGGAGAAACTATCCCAAACCCAAGCCCTTTGTGTGTCCTGTCCATCTGATGACTTTGGGAGCAGTCTTTATGTCATTTGGATCAATCAGTGTTGGGTGGTTGGGCGACTTTTTGGTGGGACAACATTGTGCTTTAAACACAAGCTTTGGTGGCAAGGACAGTGGAGTACAAAAAAATCAAACTGGTGTCCCATCGTGGTCAGCTTGGCACAAACAAGAAAATGTGTTTTTTCTTACTCTGCTGTGTAAGATGCATTGCATGGCAGTTTTTGCTTTTGGGACAAGAATAGTCAAATGTGTGAGGCAGACGTTTGTATGGCTTACAATAGCAGGAACTTTCTGGTAATAGTGGGATGATTCTGTGTAAATGGATTTGCATGAGGAAGAGATGTAAAGAAACTAATACTAATTTTTGTAAAGAGAACTTTTTTTCTAGAGACTTAGGTTGGGTAAAAGTGGGCTTGGTTTGATTGAACAAGTTGCTGTAATTGAAATAAGCATTTTCTCATCTTTCAGACCCCTGGAAGGAGGAATTTCACAGTCTAGTAAAGCTATGTAAACTCTGAACGACTGCAAGTAAGCAGTCGGTTGTACTGCCAATAAGCACTAATGCTTTTCCATATGAAATTCTCCTGTGAATTTCTACAGCTCCTGAAATACACTTTAAAAATGTTTACCCATCGTAACATTTAACTTTGGTTTAGAATTTTTTCTATATTTATCAGAAATGGAAGCTGAGTCAAGTCGTACTCTGTGCAGTGAATGGTGTTTGCAAGGGGAGAGGAAAATTGTAGTGTAGGAAAGTTGAGGCATTATGCCTGAAAGGTACAGGGAATAAAGAGTGACTGGGGTTTCTGGGAAAAAGCAGGTTATATGCAGACATTGATGTGGCCTTGAGAACAGACACTATGTAGAAGTGGGAAAGACAGGCTTTTTATAAAGTTACATAAATACCCAGAAGTTTGAAAATCAGAAAAATTCACTTTTTCAAGCTTTGGACATTTCATGCTACAACTTTAGAAAGTATGTTTTTTCTGTTTGTATGCTTGCGTGGGAAGAGAGAGTCGAGAACAAAAGGGTTGGGTTTTGGTCCTTCAACTTGGTGGTTGGTGGGTTTTTTTCATCACCTTATGCTCAATGTATTTTTCTGTTTGGGATAGTAATTTCCATGGGAAATGGTTGGGAAATGTCCCTAACTTTTATTTCTACTTTTGTTCCCTCCAATTCAGAATTAATTATTTCTAAATAGAGGTTTGGTTTTTTTTAATTTTGCAAGTCCTTTCAAACTTTGCCTTAGAGTCACAAAGAATTTTGAGAATTTTTTTTTTGCCACCAAAAGGACTCACAATTTTTCTCCTTCAGTTTAGCAGAAGATTTTTCTGAACCTTGAATATAACAACTCTTATCTTTCTATCACAAGAGAAAGAGAAGCAGTCTCCAGAGTTCTGCTTATCTTTAATTACAGCCATAATCTGCAGTAACCTTTTATCTCAAAGAAAATTGGTTTAAAAAAGGAAATGAGAAGCTATGGAAGCAAGGGATATAGGCTTTGTATTTAAGTAGCTGGCTGATAATTAAGTGGTTTGGAAGAGGTAAACCAGTTCTTTGCAGTAATATTTTAAAGTTCAAGTGACCAAAGATAGCACTGTTTATTCTCTTGTAAATGTGGACAGAAAGATAACTTGTACTTTGCTGCTTTTTCAAGATGGATGCTTGGCCATGGTACGAAGTAATACCTGGGTGTTTTTACAAAGGTTTATTTGTTCACTAAACCAGAAATTTATCTCAAATATAGGAAAAATAAAACACATTCTCTTTTTATAGAATTTTTATAGTTTGAAAAAGGAAAAAAAAAAAACCCAAACCACAAACCATCTAACCAGCTGCAGAAGATACATGAACAACTAAGGTGGCACATTTAAAAGACGTGGTTAAGTATGATCATGTTTAATGTTTCCATATGATTGCCATTTTGACAACTGGGAATCCTCCAAGCTCAGAAGCTGAGTCAATGCTATTCAAATTTAAAATGCTACCTGATCTTGCAGCAGTGCTGAATTCTGGGCAAATAGTTGATCCTGCTCGCTTTAGCTGCAAGCAGAAACATGAGACCAAGCCTTTCCCTGAATTGTCTGCTTCTGCTTGAGCTGAGCATATCCCATACCCTCTGATCTCTCTCAGTGTATAATACGGGAGCTAAAACATGTCCTTTTTGAAACTGGGAAATACAGACATGGATAAATTGTTTACAGCGGAGATTTTTGGATTACCAGTATATCCAGTCACCCTAAGAAGGACTGGAACCATGTCAAATTATTTCCAGGAATTTCCTTGGGGCTCTATTTATTGTGCTGAAAATAAACAATGAAATCTTAGAAAAAAAGCAGATCAGTGTAAATTCAGTAGCCAAACAAAGCAAAAACTGTTTTCCTCTCCAAAGGTTTGATTTTTAGCTGGGTTGCTGGGTTTCTCTAGACAATAATGGAGGTCTGGGAGGTCGGGTTGGTTGTATAGATCCTTCAGCCTGTGTTTTTCAGTGAGGACATCCCCTTGCAGCTGTGGTTGGCCTGACTGACTTGGATGGAGTTCTTGCGCCTGCTTCCTCTCTTTTCCATTAGCTTGCAACACTCTTCTGATGTACTTTATGTAAACTAATAGCTACTCTGTGGCGGTAGGAATATACACTGTTTTGGAGCCAATTGCAGGATTGGCACTTGCNAGAAAGAGGATTCAATTTGAGTAATGTTCCAGATGATTTACAAATATCCTCTAATTGCATTATGTTGCAAAAATGCTGAGAAGCCTGGATCCCAGCAGAGAACATTAATATGGCTTTCATGTGTCTTCATGTGACCCCACCCTTCAGTACTTTGATTAAACAGCAGGAAAGGAAAGAAAACCTCCCTCATAGCTTTCCAAAACAATTATAGTACTTTTGTTCTTTTTGCTTTAGTTTGGCTTGCAAAAATTACAGCCTTTGCTTCATAGCAACTGCTATAATTACAGCTGCAAAAGGATTTCAATTATAGCGCCCTTTTTTCACACTATCATACCTTTTTGGTAGAATTCTTTTTGGGGAATTAAATTTTCTGTGTGGCATGGCTGTGAGAAGTAGAAGAAATGGACTTTCTCTACTTGTCCTTGGGTTTGTGCAAGGCTGGAAAAATACATGCTTGAGCCATTTTATTTTTTGGTCTTTTTAATGTCTATGCAGACAGCTTGCATTCGATGTGATGTGTAGATGCAACTGCTAAAGACAAAACCAGTCTTTTTCAAGGAGTATATTTTAAAAGTTTGAAAAGTAAAAGTGCTTACTAGTGAGCTCATAGTAATAAAATAAAGGTCTAAAAGGTCTTTTTGAGTGCTTTCAGGGGAAGGGCTTTTACAATCAGAGCCTGAAAAATGTCCTTTTTGTGACCAACTGTAGTTAGAGGCTGACACCACGCAATGAGGATGCCCCAGGGACAGCATGGTGGGAAGAGACAGCATGTATCTTCTTCTGTAAGTGGCAGAGACCTGCCATGCTCTTGGGATTTGGGGAATATCTATGAAAGAATTGAAGATACCACAGTGGGGTAAAATCCTTCAACCTTTGAATAGCAGCTGCCATAAGCACCCATTCTGTCGGAGGTGGGGAGGAGTTAATTGCAGATCATAAAATATGTATTTTGAAAGGAAAAGTATCTGAGAAGAAAGCAAGAGTTAACATCTCGTTGCTTAATTCCCAGGTAAGCTGTCCCTCCACGCCTAGTAACAGTCTGTCCTCAGAACACGGATTTACCCTGGCACGTGGAGCTCCCGTGGGGAAGCCCACTGCCCTGGTGAGGGGCGCATTGCAGCTTTGCACGGCAGCACACCTGGGGAACATGCTCTTTGGAAATCCATCACCCAAAGTCGGGGGGAGCCCCAAGGCCAAGCACACTGTCCTAACTTGAGGCTGAAGCTGAGAGCTAAATACGCAGCACTACTTCAGCGGGTCTGACTGGGAAGTAGAGACAGCATACAGTGATGTGCATGAGCTTTTATGGGGCCTCTGCTACATTTCTTTTAAGGGATCCTTTTGTTTGATTTTGTTTGTTTGTTTGTTTTAAATCCTCACTGCCCAACTAAGACTGTAAAGTGCCGGTAGTTGGTTTTTGAAGAGATCGATGTCTTTAAACTGACTCCCAGAAAGATTGGGAATTGACTGTGAGATTAAAGACAAAGAGTACACATCCAGGGTAGACTAAAAGGTGAATCTGGAGATACAAACCTGTCCTCCTCCAGAGTGGCTTGACGATGTTGTGACTCCCAGTGCATGCTGTATTGCTCACAGCACATAGACTGAATGTGAAGATGCTGGTTTCCTGCAAGCATCACCTGGTGAACATAGTCCTTCCAATTGTTTGCAGCTTGGAAGGCCTACCAGGATGTTAATCTGAGCTTTTTTTGCCTGAGTTGGAGTCTTCAGGTACTACCAAGGAAGGATAATGGAACAGATATACTTTATAACTACAACAAAAGCAGAACAAGGCAATTACCAAGAGTCCTTCTTCTAAGAAGTAGAATCCCATTTGTGGATTTGCTTTTTCCCCACATGCAGTTACCCACGATGTGGCGGTGAGTTGAAAGATTCAGGAAACCTATGGCTAGATAAAAAGGATTTGATTCATTATTCATGCAGCTGGAATTAGTTGGCATAATCTGTGTTTGATTCGCAGACCAGGTACTTGGGCCGTAGCCCTATTTCTACCCTTACACCATCGCATGTTGTACCCTCCATTATGCAGGACTGTGAACTAGATCATCAAAACGAACTTTTTAATTAGAAGGCAGCTGAGCCTACTCTAAAGCCTGGCTGTGCTAAGAGCCATGCCAGGGCAGCCAGGAGAGTGGCCCTGCAGATGTAAGAGGTAGACCAATCTTACAGCCAGATGTTGTGTAGTGTGGAAATACAGCTGCCGTGGTCAGAGGGGTATGGATGGTCTGCAGCAGGGTTCCATGCTGGGGGCTCTGGGGATGCTCTTCAAGTTTGTTGAGAAAACTGGTTTTGCTTTTCATGCTGGGTTTTTCACATGCACTGCCTCCACTTGTCCTCTCTCCAAAAACAGTTGCTTCCTCCATTGCACTTTGTATTTGTTTGCTATTTGGCTAGCCAGATATTTGTATTGTATTAATAGAAGGAGGTGATTTTAGGAAAGCAAGGGTATACTTTACACTTAGTTCAGAGACTGGTTATCTAGTTTTAGACTGCTTTATGTCCTCCTTGGGGGGGGTGAGGGAGGGGGCTGGCGGCGGAAGGCTGAATATATGAATTTTCCAGCAAGCAGATGGGTAGAAAGTAAGGAGAATTAAAAACAGCACAAGGAGTTTTTAAGAATAACTTCCAAAGCGAGAATGCATAGCGTCTCCCTTTTTTGGTTTAAAAGATATGCAGTGTATGTCTGACTGCTTTGTATATAAACGACTTCTGACAGCGTTGTTGTAAATGGCTGTGGAGGTGTTCTTCAGGCTGACCAAAGGCCAAGTGCTTTCATTAAGCAAGAAGTGCAGTAGAAGTTTTATAAAGCAAAAATGGCATTTGTCTGCCTTTCCCACAGCTGTCTGCGTGCCTCCTTCCCTTCCATGGCACACCTTGTCAAGGCCTCCTGACACTCACTTCTCTCCAGTGAGGTTTGCAAGATCCGAGCTGATGAACAAAGCGTGGCTTGGGGAACTGTGGGATGGACTGGTATAGCCCGTGCTCTGCTCTTAAGACTATACATATATTCTTACCTCCAAAAAGTATATGAGGGTAGGCATATCATTTTGCCTTCTTAAAATCTTTGGATATTGTGGCTGCATTTTATTCAAGTGGCAGTGATGACTGTAAAGATGAGTCTCTGTGACAGGTCTAGGTTATACACAAAACCTGAGCAGTGGAGTTGGAGGGTCTGGTAACAGGCTCACTGCAGGCAGCAGCAGCAGGGGTGGCAGGGAAGCACCACAGACCGCTGGAAGGTCTGTAGTTTATTTTAAGAGTACACTGAAAAAGCTTGGAGGCAAGCAGTGCTGTGGAGAGGAGCTTGAAAATGGTTTCTTGCTGTATGTTACTGCCATATTCACAGAAGTGGGATTTTGCGTATACTCTTCATGTGAAAACAGGAGTTCCTGAGTGCATCTTCAGTCTCAGCTCCTAACAGACATGGAACAGATAGTTCGCTTTTAGGTGTATTAGTAAGAAATATGTCCAGTCTTCACTGTCACCAACTAAAGTATTCTCCCTTCCCATCCCATCCTTTTCAGATGGTCTGTATTTTAGGTTATCATGCATTTGGGGGTCTGTTTGTTAATGTACCATTTACTCTCTGGAGGGATTGCCCAAATCAATTCCTAAGTAATACCTTACATTCAAACCATATGTTACATCTGTCTTGATAGAAAGCCAATTTTAATTGTATGTGGGATTTGTGTGTGTGTGTTTAAGAAGCAGTTGTAAAGCAAGCCTAATGGGGCTAAGCTTGAAGTTTGAATATGATTGATAATAGAGTAGAGATCTTCCAGAAACTTTCAGGTGTCATGTTGTTGTAATACATGGTTAGCATGTTACAGTACAGTGTAAAACACAGTGAAGAGAACCAGGATATACTACAGTTCTACTAAACGGAAAGAAAAATAGGGGCCTGTTTTGAACTGTTAAACTTTTTATAACTTATTCTGTTGGCTGGAGTCTGAGTGGGAGCTCTGGATACTACCCAGGATTTTTCAGTGTGGAGAAATTATGAGACCAAGGGCAGATTTTGAAAACTTTGGATGTGAACTGCATCTGCGTTCATGTACGAACAAAATAATAGATATATGCATGATCAGCTGGAAGGGTAATAAGTTGATTTACCTGTCAAGCTGCACACTCATGTACCCAGAGGTCCAAAGAGAATGCAAATGGGCAGGTGCCATTTAGGCAGGGATTTTCAGAGAAAACTGATTTTGACTAGTGATTCGGCTCAGTGTTTGAGTGTCACAGTACTCCTTTGAAGATTGTCATCTGAGACATCAATATGAGAACTACTGGTTGCAGGAGTCATTATTTAAGGGGTTTAGTAAATTTCTACCCATCAAGTTGGAAAGTATGAAAATGTTTTCTTTGACCAAGTGCTTTAAAAATAAGTATTAAAGGTGAAAGGGAGTGAAGGATGTGTAAAATACCACTTTCAAAGTGTGTAAGTTTTGGTTGTGGCATGTCACAAGTGTGTTTCAGGACTGCACAGCTGCAATGGGACAGTGGTGTTCACCTGCACTTCACCTCTGAGGCAGTGGTTTCATCAATTAGGTGTGCAGGTTTTCACTTCTTTCTTTGCCTTTTTTGCAATAGAAATTATTTCTGGACTTTTTGCATTGAGTAACACAGATTTTGTGTGAAAAGGACAAATTTCCTCTCTTTGGGTTTCCAGGGAAGGAGATTAACAAACCTTTGTAACTGTTATTCTGAATCCTAGGGTAGTCGTGGCCTCTCCTGGGTAGCCAATTTTCGTTTTAAATTCCATTTACATTGGCCAAGAAAGTAAACTGGCAAACCTTCAGTCTTTATATAGTTTAATCTTTGCAAAGCAGATAACATTATTGTGGTTTCTGTAGTATACACAGAATACCAAATATCTCAATTACTATTTCCTAAAGCATTAAGGCTTAACAGCACTATGTGTATCTGTCTTGCCCAAGGATTTGAAGTTTTAGTAAAATATTTCATCCATTTACAAGCTGGGGAATTGCTGGCAGTGAACTCCTGTTACTTTCGGATCCTCAGGAGGATTTGTAATGTATTTTTATGTTGTTTTGGGCTTTT
>VYZV01044837.1:40867-76439 GCA_013401275.1 Pandion haliaetus | reverse complement strand
GTGGTTGTTAATTTGGTCAGTTCTAAAGGTAGACCTTTGAGATTATATGTGCTGCAGACCAGCAGTTAAAGGAATGGAAAAGTCAATTGAGGCTATTTCTACATAACGGAAAGGGTTTTCCTCTCAGAGGCCTTGGAAAAACTTGCTGGAGGTGGATACCTACTACCGTAACATGATCTTTATTTTTCCCT
This sequence comes from Pandion haliaetus, assembly GCA_013401275.1. Taxonomy (NCBI): domain Eukaryota; kingdom Metazoa; phylum Chordata; class Aves; order Accipitriformes; family Pandionidae; genus Pandion; species Pandion haliaetus. The sequence continues at coordinate 76,248 of VYZV01044837.1, read as the reverse complement.
TTTTGTTTCCTTTTTAAATGTCATATGCTGAGAGAAGCCTCTTCTTTACTGATGAGTAGTGGTAAAAACAGGTTTCTGTGGAAAGAGAATTCCACCCACTTTAAATAAAAAGAAAACCTAAAAATCGTTCCATATTTTTAACAAAACAGAGCTAAGTAAGCCTTTTCTTTTCATCCTGTCACTTGTGATGTCTCATTTTTTTCTTCCTTGCCTGACTGAAGTCTTTTTAAAAGGAATCAGATCACCTGTGGGTGGCCATAAATAATTTCTGCCATCTAGGTTTAAACATCTACTGTGTTGCATGGAGCTTTTTACAGGACATTTTCCATTCTTACTAAAAAGCTTTGTGTCTATTGAGCCACACTATACCAGTAAGTCTAGGGTATAAATTTGCCTTCATGCTGTTATTTGTGGGTGTTTTCATAATTTCAGGTTATGGAGATTTCAAGCTGTCACACTTGAAATCAGTCTGGATGGTGAGGAAGCTGAGAGTAGTTGTTGGAACACATGCATGTATCTTTATAGAGAAAAGGAAGAGGTGCAGTGTGTTTTCAGAGAGGTTTCTCAACTCACGTCCTTTCCTATGTTGTTCTCTAAGATGATAAAACATTTCTGGCCTATTGCCTGGCTACTCCATGGCATCAGTAACAGGGCCATCAGTACGTGTGGTAGAGCAGCTGCATTTTGTCCCTTCAGAATTTATGTGGGAGTCTTTCCTCTGTGATTATAGCCTCTTCAGAATAAAGTTGTGATGCATTAATGGAATAAATCCTAGCAATAATATTGGCCAGTCATTTGATGAAGGTAATAAAACTGTTCATACACAAAAAGCAAAAGTGCTTCATTAAATACTTCCGCATTTTGTAAAGGAGGAGGAGAATGCACTCATATTTCATGAAGTTTATGCTGTGCTTTTAATGCATTTGTAAATATGGACGATGTCAAATACCGTTTACCAGAAATAAACACATTAAAATGGCCTGGAAACTTAAGAGTCCCAAAGACCGGCTGAAGAGCTCTCTGGCTCCATATTGTTATCTTTTCCTAAGTCTTGCAATGCAAGGGAAATTCCAGCAAGCATTAAGGGTTTTAAAGTCTCAATATACCAAAAAAGGGTAGGAAAGCTGATCCGAAGGGCTGTAGATTGACATCATCATACAAGCAATATAATGGAAATGCAAATATGTCATGTGATTGCTCAAGACATTAAAGGAACAAATACAGTTTGATTTAAAAAAAAAAAAACAAAAAACAACCAAACCCCTGAGTAATGTAGTAATGAGTTTGCTCAGTGAAGGTAGCTGTGAAGATGTAATAGAGGTTTCGGGGCTTGCAATTTTACTTAGTGTTTTAGGCACTATGATTTAAAAAAAGAAAAAAAAAAAAAAAGGATTGTACAAAATCTGTATATATAAAAGTTAATACCTGTGCAGCAGACTGATCTGAAAAGGAGATGTCAGTGTAGGGTTATTAAGTGTGGTTACTTCCAGTGACATTCCTTAGGGATCAACAGAAAGCTTAAAATTAATATAGTCATTAAAGATCTGAAAATAAATACAAAATTACTTCTACATTTTGCAGGTAATAAAAAAATACTTGGTTAAAAGGGGAGGGTAGGGTATTTTTTATAAAGTGCTTTGGATCAGCTACTAAACTGAGCCATTCAAGCAAAGTTTATTTTAATCCAGCTAAGTGTGAGGTCATCCAGGAACGAAGAATGCGGGTCACACCTAAAAAGGGGGAAGGGGCTTGTCTCCTGGAAAGTGGGGGCCTTGAGAAGGATTTCAGGGTCATAGCAGACCAACAATGTAACATGACTTCCCAGCATGATGGTTGACAAAAAGGAGTAATGCATTATTTGGTTATACAAACAGAGAGAACGGTGCCTTGGAGTAATTCTTCTTCTGTGTAGATCGCTGCTTTGGCCGGGGCTAGAGTTGTGTGCTCACTGATGAGATGCTTTCTGTTTAGATGATGTTGTAAACAATTATAAAACCTGTTCGAGTGTCCCACTTAGAAATCTGAACTAGTCAGTGTTTATTTTAATGAAGGCCAAGAGGCACCTGAGAAGGTATTTATAATCTAGCAGAGAAAGGCGTGACAAAAACCGGTGACTGAAAGGTGATGCCATATGCTTTTAAAAAGTCAGACCCAGGACTTGTTAAGTTCAAGAGGGATTACTATAGGACCTAAATACATGCATTTCTGGAAAATATGCTGTAACTAAACAAATGATTTCATGTAGGAGAAGGTTAATAAATGAAATGTAACGTCTGGGGTATACAAGTAGGCAGACTAAATGATACAGTCTATTACTGCCTCTTAAGATAATTTATTTTTACAAAAAGGAGAATTTCAAGGAGCATCATTAGTATCCCAGTGCTTGTTTCTAAGAGTTTCCTGTTGATATAATAGGTACAAATTATAACAAAGCAGTATCAGTTTCTCTGTACTGGATTTTTGAAGCAGTACCACAGCAGAGAGATAGGACAAAATCCCACAGCCAGTGGGATAAAAAAGAGCAGGATGTGGTTTGTGTCTGGGATTGAAGATACAATTTCTGAATGAGTAATACAGAAATTAAGATAAAGGTAAAAATATTGCAATTTGCCAGTGCAGCGGGTATGTATTTAATAGTTCTGTGAATATAACATGCTGCTGGTAATTGTCCAAGTCTAGGCAAAGCCATGCAACATGAGTTGCTGCTTGAGCAGGCTGTGCTGGGAGTCTGATGCATGCTTCTCACCCGTGACTGTTTTGTGAAAGACTCTCTTTGTGTCTTGAATCTGACCACTGAAGGTTCCTACACAGCTGTTTTTCTTCTGTTTTCTTTAGCTATCTCTAAGCATTTAGAGGTGGCTGGTGGTGATTCTCAGGATTTGGTGTGTGCTGGTTTTAGGGTCAGAGCTTTGCCATCCTGGCCTGTGGCTTTGGTTTCCTTTTCTTCTCCATCTCCCCTTCGCTTTGTCTTTCCCAAGCTCTGAGTGTCATGCTTCTGATGCACTTGCAGCTCTCTCCAAGTGCTCCCTGGCCTCTGCAGTTGCTCCTTGCACTGTCTGATGTTTTTCCTTTGACACGCTTACTGTTCTCTGATCTGCTCTTACTTCAGCGCTGCATCCCAGCCAATTTGGAAATGAACAGACCCTGGAAAAATATGTTCCAAAAGTTCATGCAGTAAGAAAATTAAAAAAAAGCTTCACCCCTTGAAATGAATCAACCTCAGCTTTGACCAAGTTTCATAGTTAGGGTGAGCATATTTATTGCTGTTGGTGCTGTGTGTTGTAAGAAAGCCGCCTCCAAGCCTGGTGCTGCTGAGCATGCAGCCTTTGAAAGCTGAGTTGCCCAAGGGCAGAGATGCTGTGATATGTACTCCCAATCTGCAGGGCAGTGAAGAGCTCTCATTCTCTTTGGAGCTGGAAACTAGGGTTGAAGCAGTACCTCTTTGGCTGGTGACATTGAAAGCTGCCTCCTGGCAGAGGTCTGTCATGGTCAGTGTCAAAGGTGTTATTGGCCCCCACCATGTAACTGGTTCCAGTTGGCTTATGCTCAAGTCCTGGAAAGATGCCTTTCTCCATAATATTGGCTCTTGGTTTTAATGGATTGCCATTTGTGGAGGAGGTAATTTTGTATCACAACCCTTTAAAAAAAGTGTGCAGTGTGCCAGGAGAGCAGCTTGGCAAAGAGGAATAGCAGAAGAGATGAGTTTCCCGAGAATGTTACATAGTGCACAGTGTACTCTCATGTCTTGTTGAGATTAATGTGAAGTTACTTTCTACAGTGGAGATGTAGAATTAGCAGATAAAACCACCGAGCCTCCAACAGTTTGAATGTTGCTGAAATATAGCACAAGCTATTTCTGCTCCTTGGGTGCTGGCGGCTATTAGCTGTACATGCTTTTAGGTATACTGGGAGCTGTTCACAGATGAAGTGGTTGGAAAGTCAGACAAAGTTGCTGTCTTTAGAATCAAAAGTGATTTTTGTTGAGTGATAAAGACATTTCAGCTTCTCTCCATTCTGGCATTTGTGTAGTTTTGTATCTCAATCTGATGTGCTGAACACACACGCAAAAAAAAAAAAAAGATCAGCTCTCAGGGTGAGTCTGGTTGGCTTTGCCTCCATTAGGTAAGAGGAAGATGCTTCCATTCAAAAGAATAATCTGGACAGATGAAGATTATTTTACAGCTCTACAATACCAGGCAATATCCAGTGAAGATAAACTTGTGTTTTTATGAATTTTTGTTTTATTATGTCTTCCTAAAACCAGAATTTTTAAAAAAGCCAATCCCCAACCGCTCCCCCACCACCTCCCCACTGCCACCTTGATACTTTCTCCCTTATTACTCCCACTGGTTATAATCTCTTTTAGACCTCTCCACAAGGATTTGTGTGTATTTAGCTGGTAGGGCTTGCAGCTGGGTAGGGGCTAACTCTGCCCTTTGTCAGCTTTGCTGGCATCTCTTCCCATGCCCCAGACCACACACATTCCAGTTATCCGTTTAGTCACTGCATATCATCTAGAGTAGTCTTCTGCATAGGCCATAAATTTCTATTGCCACCAAAATGTTACCTGTTGTGGAAGTGAGAGAAGGGGCTTTGAGGAAATGCTGCTGTTAGGATGAGCACTCTTGTCCTGGTGGATAATGTATAAAATAATCAAAAGTAATCAAATGCAGGCTGCAGATGTGTAAAGTGGCAATACCTGCACTTAACCATATTCAGTTAAAACCATATTATGCTAAATGCAGTATTGCCCTTGTAAAGGGCCATATTTTCCATTCCCTATGAATGCACCTCCAGCTTCAGAGTAGAGCTCTTGGCTTTAATGTGGGGAATTGTATGCTTTACACTTATTTGCAGAAACATTTGCCTTGTTTGTTTTTAAAGCCAGTGGAACTTGAAGGGGAAGTTTTGTTTTTCCTTGGTTCCCCTGAGAAACAGTCATTCATCCTGCTCCCGTCCATGGGTTTCAACAATCGCCCTTTGTCATTGTACAATATCCTCCAGCCCAGCCATGTCTGAGAGCCAAGCAGCCGTATCTGCTGATGTTGTTGCTGAATGTGAGGCTCTGCCTCTTCATGAATGATCAGTAAAACAAGGAGAAAAGCCTTATCCTTGCTGAAATGAATGGCGAACTTTCCATTCACTTGTGATTTCAGATGTAAATGGACTAAAATGACTGTGAGGTTCCTGAAATATGTCCTGATTCCTTCCTCTTCTTCCTTTTGGTTTTGTGTTGGTTGTGAGCAGATGCTGGGAGCCTGAAGAGAGGGGGGTGTTAGCGAATTGGTGTCTGGATGATCAGAGGAGAATGGGAGGAGGAAAGCGGTGGGGAGGGAGATGATGCAGAGGCAGCATGGTCATCAGCGTGCTGATATGTAGGTAATATGCAGAATGGTAGACCTAGAGGCTAATGACATGTCCTTGGAGTCCTCTGTAATGCTTGTGCTGTGTAATGGATAAGTTTCCTTCAGCTCTTCTCCTCAACATTACTTGGTTAATAATATTAATTCCTATTAATTAGATTGTTACAGAATGTGAATGGGAATTTGTCATCCTTAGAGATTTCATTGTTGCTAGAACAATATGGTTCCCCCACCGTCTTCTGATATGGCAGCTTATGTACGTACAGAAGCCATAGACCAGGGGAGTAAAGAGCTCAAACTGTGGGTCCTGGTTTCAGGTTTCTAGCAGGTACCTAGCATGTGAAACGTGAATTGATATTAAACATAGAAGTATACGTCGCAGAGGAGCTCTGTTCACATTTTTAAATTCATGTGGCAAAGTAGACAATTGTAATAGTTTTTCCTTTTACCCATATTGATTTTAAATCCTGCTGTCAAGAGAATTAGGCTAATAAATACTATCTCCATTTAATAGTGGAAGTATAGGCTTGGGTCACATCATTGTGACACTCATTCCAGGACCCCATTGTGGAGCTATCCATTCTCCTGTGACTGAAAGAAGGATTTATTTTTTTGTGTGTAAATAGCTCAAGATTTCTTAAGTGAACTGTTCTCATCTCAATAGTATGTCAGTGAAAGTATGTGAACATCATTCTTCATGCACTCAGCCTTTCTTTCAGATGCATGCATGTGGGCAGGCAGGCTGAGCAGTGTGTTGCTTGCTTTGCAAGACTTCCAAGGACGACTTCTATCAGCTCCACTCAATTGAATTAAAATATTGTCAGTAAAAATGTCGATGATAACCTTCTTTCATCTCTATCTATCCTCTTCTACTGAGGATGATTCTGCTTACTTTCAATCCTGACCCAATGCTACTATTTTTCCTTTAGCTGTTTTTTGTAGGATACTGTGCTTAAGTAGAACATTTCTTTGTTCCATGCATGTGTTTCCTATAAAGCTGTATTGATGAAATGCTTTTTGCCACAATGGCATTGAAAGGATCATAACAGCGTATTGTCAGGCGTTCAATTCTAGGCACCTTAAAACAAAGTATCCATCAAAATATTTTTTCCACTGCTTTTGTGATGTTTCATAGCTATCCAGGCTTTCTGTCTTCTGTCCTGACTCTTCTAGCAGATAAACAGCCCCCTTGACCATTTGAGATACCAGGGTTAGAACTGAGGGGACATCCAGACATCTGCCAGTTGGTACAGACTGATGCTTTTCTCAAACAAATCCACTGCAAATCTAGGGAATGCAGCAGGATAATCTCATTCAGCCTGTAGATGTTTGACCTACTGATAATAAGGTGACCTGCTAGATACAAGGTAGACATAGTTTATGACAGTGTGAGATAAAACGTACCCCAGGACCCAGATCCAAGAAGGGGTGTGGATCCTGTCTCAATTCACATAAACCTGTGTTAGATGCTTATTCCCCTTGAGAAGTGACAGGCACCTCCAAATGGGAGCAGGAATTTACTCAGCCATTGTGGGATGGTCGGTGGGAAATGCTAAGGAGAGGAACATGTCCTACATCTTAGCGCTCCCTGTGGCTCCCTTGTCCTCTACAGAGATTTTGGGAGAAGCCTTTTGATTACTTCACTGTTGCCTCTTAGAATGCGCTCGCAGAGGTGCTTCTGCCGGTTTTGGGTTTTTTGTTTTTTGGGTTTTTTTTTTTTTTTTTTTTTCCAAAAGGAGGAAGAAAATCCATGTGGAGAGCAAGGGAATGAGGGAGGGATGGCTGCTGTCTCTTGTAGAGCAGTTCAGGGGTTTACTCACAGCGATGTAGAAGCAGGCTGAGCTCAGGCAAAGACCAAGGGGCACAGTGCCTTGGAGCATCCTGTGACCAGCAGCCGTCAGCTGCGAGGCTGCGCTGTGCTTCCAGTCTGAGCTGCCACACACTGCAAAAGGGGTATAGGACCAGCTAGAAGGGCTTCTGACCACCCCTGTGGGCTGTGGTTTTTGGGAAGGGGCTCGGAGGATCAGTCCTCGAGCCCAGTCCTTGGCTCTAAGGACAGCTTGTGTGTGAGATTTTGCACTGGAAGTTTGTTGGATGGTACATACACACAGCTGCTTTTATCTCTAACTAGACATACTACTTATACAGGAAGAAAGCAAGAGAATGAGCAAGCAAATACAGTATATGAACCCTAAAGTTAACTGTGATGTTTTGACCAAACACTGCTCCCCCAGGTCCATGGATGTGTCGAACTTTTAGCAGGCCTGTTATCATATACGATGACCCAGGAGCCAAGGGTCTTAAACTCCTTCTCCTTGAACAGCTTCATACACAGAGACCCCTGTGTTTGGCTTCTGCATCAGGTTGGAGGGAAGTGCTGTATCAAGGCCAACAGGTAGTTGAATTAACTCATATTCTGGACCCAATGCATTTTAAGACACTATTAAAGGAAATCTCCTTAAAGTTTGGTTTTGATAAAATCTTGTATCAGCAGAATATGAAATGTGGTAACTCCAGTGGAAAAGACAAGTATATGATAGGGTTACATATGTGCAGGAAGAGTCTGGATTTAATTATTGTCTCTATTCTGTGTATAATTCGCTGCTGAAATAGATCCTATTTTCAGAAAGAAAGTAAAATAAATAAAAGTTTGAATTATTACCCTTGTTCTTCCCTCTTGAGTTCTCTTTGCTCACCTGAGTTCAGGTGTTCATTTCACAACTACCCATCAGCTCCCAGACTTTCTAATTGTTTGTATTTCTGTACTGTTGGTATTGCAGGTATCCAGTCACATGTTACAGAGATTGGTTGTGTCTGGCCTGGTACCAGGAAAAAGCTGGGCATCTGAGCCTGGCAGGGCTGTTTTCTTCAGAGGGGAGTAACATGATTTTAGATAGTTGAGGAATTTTCCTTACTTTTCATCTAAAAAACCCCAATGGAAGACTGAAAGTGAACTATAAAAGGGAATGGGTGATAAAAACTAACTGAAAACATTCAGTCCAATGAAAGACCCAACATTCAAATGTATAGATAGGATGTGAAACAATATTGTCATAATGCATTTTAGTACTGAGCTGGAAGATCAAGGTCTGAGCTCACTAATACATAATATCATATTTAGGTGGCATGTAGTGACTTTTTTTACTGATTACCATGAAAGGATCATCAGTGATACATTATTGCTGAGCTTTTGTAACCTTTGACATGGAATATTTACACTATTGATCGCAATCTCTCCCATGCCGACATCAGTAATACCTTTATCACTCCCCAGCTGATAGCGGGAAGCCAGATGCACAGGGATGCTGAGCACTTATTTAAACTCAGAGTGTGACTGTACCCAGCTGGGGTTTGGAGCAGCAGCTCTTCCCTCACTGTCTCAGGGTGTCCTCTCAATGCACGCAGGCTCCTGGGTGCCTGGTGTTTATTTAAAACCAGATTCCCCCAGGATTTGCTTTTTTCTCTCCCACAACATCTTTCCAGTTATCGGTGTTTGCCAAGACGGGTTGCTGACCTGATGGAAACAGTTGCATGCTGGAGTAATGCGTTTAGGAAAAGGACAAAGGAAGCACTCCCATTCTTTCAAACTCTAACCCTAAAGAACACTCAAGGGTGTGACACCCTTCAAATCCTTTGCTCTTTTTTTTTCCCCACTCTAAACTTTGGGATTCTTCAGAAGCCTTGTAATGTTTGAAGTTTAGCAACAAAGAGTATTCGTCTACTTGTTGAATTGTAGCTGTCACAAGATCTTAAAAGAAAACAGAAGCATGTATTATTGAAACATCAGGCCTCTGATTGCCTTCATATGCTATTAATTTGACAAAAAAATTCACCAATAATGTTGTAGATGAGCTTTTACCAACTAGTTCTGCCTCTTCTCTGGAAAAGAGTTGGCAGTTGGGTTTTTGCCGCCTTTAACTACAGTAACATCTTTTTTAAAAAAAAAAAATTAAAAAAAACCAGCTTGAGTGTGGAATGGAAATTAGATCTTTTCTAGACAATTTGGCATGACCATGTTTTGTCTGCCTTTGCAGTAAGGAGATACCAATGCTAAAATTATGCCAATCTGAAATAAATTATTACAAATCCCGGAATATCTTTATCAAAGTAAATGCAAGACAAAGGAAGGCTCTCGTGAGGACAGAGGTGGTTTTCTTTTGCACAGGATTAGTAGAAGGTTGAAAGTATTAACTTGCACTGGGAATTGACACCAAGGGATTTAAACTTGGACTCAGTAAGTGTTGCAAGGAACCAGGGCCATGAAGTTAAGTTGCTCCTTACTCATTTTCAGGTACAAGAATGATATGTGTACATTAATTTGTGTGAAATGAATGGAAATCTGTCTTCCAGTTTAAAGTCAATTTGTCTAATTGATACTTTCATTGAATTGCATGGCACTTAAACCTTGCCTCCTGAATGACTCATGGTTTAGAGGGAGGCTGAGATAATAGGAGAAGGTAACTCATTTTGAAGTCAAACACTGTCACCTTTTTTATTTCATAAGCTATAATGTGTGTTTATTAAGACCTACAGCTGATATTTCATTTGATATATTGTGGAAGTAGTGGCCTTTGGCTCTGAAGGCTGGTGGACATTTGAGTCATTTCTGGTATCACTGAACAGGGAACTATTTATCTCTTGGCACTGAGTTGAGGATTTAAGTGGTAGTGACCTGTGAGCTGATTAAAGTGTGATGCTGGATTAGCGTTAGCACCATGGCTTTTATGCATTTTAGAGCATTAATACGTTATGTATTAAATTGGGATTGTCAAATTTATTTTGTGTGTTTTAAGGCTATAAAAATTCCTATAGTCTATTATTAGTGCTTGTTTAAAACTTGAAACTTTTAGTCTGAACATATTTAAGTCGAGTGTTTTAAAAACTAGGTTCTTGAATTCATTCTTAGTCATCAAACTAAACAGAGCTTGGTTCTCAGAAGTACTGAAAAGCTGTGCTGAATTCAGTAAAAGTTCTGGAATCTATGCATGGGTTGATGTCCTCAGGATCAAGTCAGAGGGAGTAGAAAAAAGGCCAGACAGATCAGAGAACTTTCCCACAGAGAAGGAGGAGAGAAACTCTAGAAGAACATGAACAAGCACGAAAGCAAGGCGCAGCCATAGAAGTCACCCTGACGGTTACTTGTATTTCCTCACTTGATGCTGTTGGAAATGACTTCATATTCATTGCTTTAAAGGACCACATTTCATCCTTTATCCTGCAGGACTCTTGCTGTACATTGTGGGGATTATTTACATCTCAATTTATTTCTCAGCCCATTGGCCGTAATTAAAAATGGAATTTGGCACTCTCCAGAGCCCCTGCTGTAGACTTTCACCTTGTAGAAGAAAGTGGATTAGATGTGATGATTTATTGGGCTTATGTACAGTCTCCTGACTGTACTGTGGCACTGAGCCGAAAGAAAGCTGAAATGATATCCAGTCCTCTCTAGCAACTAGTCACACCATGAGCAGAGTAAATTCAGTCCCTTGACTAAACCCCTTTCTTGTTCCATCCAAATTTGCCCGAGTTCCTGATGTGTGGGGGCTCTTGGTAGCACAGAGTTAAGGTTGGAGAAGGCAGTGGCTGCCCGCCAAGGCAGTGTGCCTTTAGGATGTTGGAATCTGTGCCTGTGTTTGTGTTGTCACGGTGTGCCTTAGGCTGTGCCTATGAAAAGCACAGAAAATGATTTCTTATAGTCATCACACTCCATCTTCGAGAGGGAATTGGAAATTATGTTCAGAATCACAGCTCTGACATTTGATCATTGCTGTGTGATTACTTTTCAGATTTTTAGGACTTTTTGGTACTAAAGCCAAACAGAAATGCAGTCATAAATCTGGCAGAGGCTTTGCTTGCTTTTTTCTTTTCCCCTGCTAAGCCAGAAAACAAAAAGGAAGAAATATGTGGCTATGCCCAGCTTCTACCACAGCATTTAAAAAATGCTTGTTTCTTTGAGGTGATTGTTCTGGGGGAGGAGATGGCAAGCCTGCTCTTTGTTAGGGTGAGCTTTCAGGACCATGGTGTCTTCTGAAACGTCTCTAAGCGTCTTACTGCTTTCTTAGATGTTCTTAAAAGTGTGCTCTTTTTTGGACATGGAGTTCTTTGCCTTTGCTAGGTAGTAGTGAGGGATCACCCTGTAATACCCTTGATAAAACCCCAGCTTGTTCATACAAAACCAGCTTTTTCTTCAACTCAGAGCCATGTCATGCAACGTGCCTCAGGAAAAGATAAAAGATCCCGATGAAAGGATACAGCTGAGTAGGGCCTTTTTCATTGCAGGAAGGGATACTGGCAGAAGGGTGATTTACTGGGACTGAAGTGTATTGATTTCTGCAAAAGCCTTATTGCAAAAGTTTCTTATGTCCAGAATGAAATCTGGTCTGAAGGAGAGAGAAAGAAAAAAGACCACCACCCTAGAGAATCTGCTTGTAAGAACAAGAAAACTACACAGGATAGCTGATGGCTTGTGGGAAACCCAGCTTCAGGTCCCCAGTCAGGCACAGTGAAAACTTGCAGCAGTTTGGTGACATCCAGTCTGTACAGACTGGATATTTATTGCTGTTACTCACCGAACCCTTGTTACGCAGTTGTTTCTGTTGATAATGTTAACTCCTTGGATATTACACTTGTTTTAATGTCCTCCAGACATTTTTTCCATTAATGAAGCTGTGCTGTCCGTGTGCTATGATTTGCCAAGGATGCTTTCTCATGATGCAGAAGTGTCTTTAACTTTCGACACTTCCTCAGCATAGCAGCGTCATGGAGAAAAATGGTGAATACATATAAAAGCTGCTTGTGGAAATCTTCCCTTGGCAAATCCACTTCATTAGGGCCATGTAACTGATACAAAAAGCAACACATACAGTTTCCTTGACTCGAAGGATTTTTTCAATCTATCTCAAACCGGATTGTCACTGCATCTTTTGACTTCTTTTAGATATCAGGAATACTTAAAAGCAATCTGTGGGCCGTGTCATCAGTGTATGATTCAGTGCCTGGAAGCGTTATATTTAGGTAGACGGCAAGAGAAAGAAACTGGGTGTATTTCCAACCTAAAATAGTACTTTTCCAGATTGTGTTTGGGCAAATGCTCATTATTCTCTTTACGTGCTCACATCCCATACAGTCTGTGGTGTACCTGTGAGGCAGAACTGTCTTACTGAGGACAAATCCCACAGACTGTCGCCTTCGTGTTTGTGGGATTGTGAGCAGAAGGGACTGAACATGTGGCAAAATTAATAACTGGGTAGCATTCATACTTTCATCCTTAATTAAAGACAAGTGGGTATGTGAAATATATTTCCCCAGGGCTGTGGTGAGGGAATATCCACACATGTAATTAATCTAGCTGCTGGAAGTCACAATTTCACCACTAAAATGAAGCAGAAAGAGACACCAGCGAACAATATGGGCACGCTCCAACATTCATTGAAGTCAATGGGAAACTTGTCTTTTGACTTCAAAGAGCATGGAACTGAACCTTGCAAGATCATATTAAAACACTTAAAAGTCATTAAGCACTTATTCTTGCCATACTGCAATAGCAGAGCTAGAAAAACTATAGGTGGATTTTGATTTAACCCACTCCCTACATTTTTAATTGTTCCATGTTTACACAGTGGCTGCATACAGTTGGATTAGGTGGCAATTTGCCTGATGATTTATTGTGTTTGACTGTTGCTGCATGGCACGCTCTTCTATAGTCTTGTTTCTCTGTATATGTAGTCTTCTTGTATGCTTGAGTTAATACACGTGATGTTCTGTGAGAGCAAAGCTAGTAGCTTCTGTGAGTTGTAGTGTTGTTATTTAGTAATCTCAGTATGGTACAACTCCTACCCAGAGGGTGGGACTATGGAAGGGGCTGAAGGCGTCAGTGTCTCTTCTGCTGAGGGGATTGGCAGTGCCCCAGAGCATGCATGGTCCTTTCTGTGGGATGGGGAAGAGGTCACAGAGCTGCCATCACCACTGCCACTATGTCCACTGTCAATTGGTGTCCATTACCAAGAACACACAAACCACTCTAAGCAATGCATAGTCTAAAACTTCGGGTGCTCTGGGCTGCTGCTGGGCACGGGGCCATGGCACACATTGGTAATGGGGGAGGGAATTCAGGGCTGGCTGGAGACTTCAAGGTGCAGGAGAGGAAATGTCATCCAACCTGGTCTCCGCTATTATTCACCCGGCTAACCGATGATTTGGGAATCTGGTTAGCCACTAATCTTTGTCTGACTTCAGAGATCTGTGGCCAGTCAGCGTATTAGGGAGAGCGAATGATTGCCTTGAAACAGATCAAACAGGTTGGTCAGAAACCCAGTTAGTGCCCAGCTTTCCCACATCTGGAAGATGCAGTTTAAATTGCATTGCATCTCAATTACTTGTGGTTGGTAGGCTGTGTTCAGAGAAGCCCGCTAACTGATGCAAGGCGATGTTGAGAGTTGGTCCGTTTGAAGATTTGTTGTGCTTACTTATGGTATTTATTTATTGCCTCAATTTTGTCTGCACTGAATTCACACTAAGTTTTTAAGTAGGTAAAATTTAAGAGGAATCTTTGCCTATGAAAAGGTAGAGCATTTGCTACTTCTGTTTTCTGGTAAATTGGATTTTGAAAGTCAGGACTGAACAGAGCACAATGAGCATTTTGTCCTCTCACAGCAAACTGGATTTAGGCATCACATGTTCTGACAAATGGTATGAGTTTTGTGGCTTGGTCTCTGATAACAAGAAAAGGCAATCCTTTCGTCCCTTCAGATGAATAATGTGGCACCATTTAATACATCTGGTATGAAGCCTAGAATATAGCAAATAAAGAAACTGAAAAACTTTACATACTCAAAGTGTTAACTGTGCTGAGGGTGGGGGGAGCAGAGTTTTGCTTTCAGAACTCTGCTGGAAGATGGCTTTTCTTGCCCCTGCATGTCTGTAATCTTGTTTTATAGCCACATTGGTATCTTTACCCATCCATTCATTTCATTGATATTGCAAAACAAAAAGGCAAGGTGGAGGGTTTTTTTTCTTTTAATGAGTGGAGCACGCTGGAGGTGACCTCAGTCAAAGTCTAGGATTTAGAAACCCCAGAGATGAAGATGATTTGCTCTTTGCTTCTAATGGAAACACTTTTAAGAAAACGTCTTGGTTTTATTGGAAAACACTTGATTTATAGGTGTGCCAAATATGCCACTGCTTCTGTGGAACCAAGAGTAGGTCCCAAAAGAATAACTAATTTTTTTGTTGACTTTTTTTTTAATCTTCTGACTTGTTTTGGTATAATGTGCTTATTCTCATTTGCCATGGAGAAGAATAAAGGAAGTAGAGAAGCCTGCTTTCTGTCTGCAGTGTTGAATATAAAAACCTACTTTAATTTTATATATAATCGTTGCATATAAAAATCTGCTTTCCTATATGCATAGGTGAAATATCTGTTTGTTTTCTTTTACAGAAAAGAGTCAAAGATGTCATATCTCCAATTGTATTTGAAGCTGCATACAGCCTCGGGGAACACGTGGTAGAAAGAGGAAAAGAGGACAAGGAACTACCTGCTCTCAAGCCCATTCTCCGCTGGAAGAAAGGACAAAAGATAGCACAAAGGAATCAGGTAAGATTTGGAGTATGTTCTTTCGCTAGAAGGCCTGTGGGTGAACTGACAGCAGAAGTAGACACAGTAGACTTTTTGTACAATCCCTACTGTTGCTGACATCAGTGCTTCTCCATGACATAGTAAAGACTTGTGCGGACAAGGTTGGGCAGTGCAAGGTGAGGTTACTTTCTTGTTTTAGGGTGTTTGTGCTGGTAAGGAGGAGACTGAATAAGAAAGGATGAGAAAGATTCTGCTCCTTCTGGTTCTTCCCTTTCTGTAGGAGGTTCTTTTGAGAGGCTTGGCTCTGGCCTTCTTTCAAGGTTGAACCTTTGTGAGTGCTGGAGGGACAAGGCTGGCTCCAGGAGGGCACACGGGAACTTGCCCCTCTGCATGAGGGGAGAATGGTGGAGAGAATAAAGAAAAATTTGCCTGGCCCAACTGCCCTTTTTTCTTGAGGACTCTTCACGTCCAGTCGTGTGGCAAGGGAAACCTGCTCCTGCTGTTATTGCAGGACATGCCATGCTAAAATAGGATGGTTTTGTTTCAGAGAAAGTAGAGTGTAGTAGGTGCAGCCATGTACTTATTAGGATCCTATTTTGCTCCACTGCAGTGCAGAAACCCTTTCTGTCTTTAATTTTGGTGAGAGCGAGAGAACTCGCTTAATTTTGAAACACTTCTCATTGAGAGAATAGAGATTTTTTTTCTTTTCTTTTTCTTTCTTTCTCTTTTTCTTCCAAATTGTTCCCTAAGGAGTTGAAATGTATGTGATGATTCCACCTCTCTTGTTTGTCTGTCTCGACCTCACCACTATCTGTGGAAAATGCTGGCTAATTTTGGCAGGTTTTGACAGGAGTGATCAAGACAGTGCTTATGAAGGTGTTAAACACCTTCAGGGTTCATGAAGCAGGCACTCATGTGGAGGAGAGACACCCTGTTAGTGACCTTCAGGAAGACTCCAGTTTGAGCGTGGTCCTTGTAGGTGCAGGACAATCTGCCAAGGAAGGAGCCTGCAGGACAATTCAGCCTCCCACCATGCTGGCACCAGAGCATCCAACCATGAAGCTTGAGGCTCCTCAGGGAAATCAGACTTCTTCTGTGGCTTGCAAAACTTCTTGTGTGTCAAAATTGCAGGGTAATTTATGCTGGAAGGGACCTTTGTAGATCCAGTTCCTTGCTCAAACCAGAGCCAACTTAAAAGTTAGATCGAGTTGCTCAGGGTTGCATCCAGTCAAGTTTATTTTCCAAAGCATGCTTATAGAATTATGAGCTGGCATTGCTTGTGAATAGGAAACTTTTTTTTTTTTTTTTTTTTAAAGCTGTGAAAAGTCGGTCTGGAGTCTGGGGCTTTTAGCAGTGAATTGTTAGATCTGGATTTTAATCCTGGGAGGTTCATGGGTATTAAGTGATGCTTGCATCATCATCCGTAACATTACTTTCTGATGCTGCTCTTAAGGATACGTTATTTTGTTGAAATTGTAGGTCCCTGAATACTACTCAAAAAAGAAAAAAGTAACTAAAATATTTAAAGATGTTTGCTTTGTTATATACTCAAGTGTTTTGAACTGTATTTGACTATAATCCTTGTACTTAGAGACATAAGTATTTATTCAAGTATGCTTTATTTTTATAAATGTATGAATGAAAGATGCATCTAAGAACAACTTATTTTTATGAAGAGGGATTGTGTGGTTGTTACATTTCTGAATGTTGTATTGTTGCAATGATATGGGAATTTGTGGAGAACTTTGGAACTTGAGCAGCGTGCTCAAGTGAAAACCTAAGCATTACATGAATGAAACTGTTTGAATGCTTTACCACGGGATTTAAACTCAAAAAGTCACATCTTGCCCTGCAGGCATAGTCTCGGATCAATATTAAAATACCTAAATGCTGAGATTATAGAGCAGAAACAAAAATATGTTGGGAATTTCCCTGACTTGTTTTCTTGTGTAATTTGGATGAGAGGGAGCCAGTTTAACAATCCCTTTCCATTTGCTTTCCAGATGTTGTTCACTTAGCTTAGTAAGAAAAGGATTTTGACACGGGGTGTGCCTGCAAGTGTGCTTTCAGCTAAGGAAGTGGGAAGAACTTCAGAGTTAGTGTGGCAGTCATGGTGACAAAGGCCTGGCAGAGTAGCCTCGAGGCATGGTGGTGGGGTCCTCAAAGACTGATTTCATGGGAAAATCAGGGTGTAGTGTTCTGTTCCGGGATTCTTGTTATCTCACAAGTAGAAATTGTTTTAAAAGGCTGAGAGGGATAATAAAAAGTGAAGTTTGTATAATAAAGGATTTACATTTTCAAAGAATCTAATGATTATGGAGGGACCTTACATTTTGGAAGTCCAATTCAACACAGATTTAGTGGGCACTGTTTTCAGAACATAACAGCACGGAGGAGGGCAGGTAGACAAGCTTAGTGTTAGTGCTAGTACTGAAGTCTTTAAATATAGCTAGTTGTGTGTGGTTTTCAAAAGCCCTAGATCCTGTCGATCTTGCAAGAAGTGGCATTTTGAAATCGGAAATGTTGCATCTGTTGCTTCAAGGCACCATTAAGATACTGATAAGAGGCTGACACTTTTCTAAAAAGCCCAGATGGCTGTGTTTTGTGAATGAATGCAGAAGAAGCTGGAAGTAGTGAATAGCTGAAGAAATGGGAAGGAGCCATGACTGGGCAGGAAAGGGGTAGACTTCTTTCAAGATCCTACTGCAGGTCTGCTAGACCTACTTGAAAAGCCACACATCTTGCAAACGTGGGTTTTCTAGTCACCTAGATACGATTTTTTTTTTTTTTTAAACTAAAGTGACGTTAAAGCTGAAGTGAACACTTTCACTGGGATTTTAGTTTGCTTTTCATGAACCAGATGTTCCCTGCATGCATGTGTGACTTCCCAACAAGAGTGTACAGCCCTATGGCTTACAAACAAGGAGGTAGGAAAGCCACCAAGGGCCTCTTGACATGAGAATTGAAGATTATATTGAGCATATGAAGTTCTTCGTGGTGCTTTGCTCTAATGCATTAAGGAGTCAGCTTGGAAATAGTGCTCATGGACACCCACCACCCACCAGAAGTGACATCTCCCTAATGATATAATCACAGAAAAGGATTTTGTTGGGATATTCATCCCTTAGAACAGTGTTACGTTGTATGTGGGAGAACAGTCTGATCTTGTACTAACCACTTAGACCAAAGCAGAGCTACAGTAGTAAAAGATTGAATGGATGTGGGATATCATTCAAAATGCTTTTATTTATTGGTCATTTAAAAGAATGCAGGCAGTGCAAAATGCTTGTATTTAAAAATAAAACAAAACCAAACATTGACTGTTCAGTGAAGGAGCCTGCTTCTATTCCTAATGAACGGTGCTTGAAATAATCACAACATGATAAATAATTTGAACATCTGATTGATTTGAAGAAAAGGATCTTAACTGAAATTTCCTAATGAAAAAGCAGGCAATTTTGGGACTTCATGTATTGGTCATTTTTTATAAGCAAAGAGGCTCTGATACTTCAAAATGAAGTAATAATGCCATTAAACTGGTCTGAGGGACTGTTTGGCCCAGGATACAGTAATAGTTGGTTTCTCATAGACTTAATTATTTTCTTGGTTTTTGTATATGCTTACCAGTAACAATGGTTGCTATAGCTTGGTGTAATTTTTTTGTGGTAGGAAAAGCAAATACTTAAGGGTTATATGTACGTGTCTATTGATAGATGACTTGGCAACTTGTACAATTGTTGGGTGGAGACTGGTTGTGTGGAGAAGATTACAGCTTTCCAAGTTGTAAGCAGCTAGCCAGCTCAGCTTTGCTCAAGCAGAAAATCTCTGATGGGTCAAGATTGGGTGGGGGAAAAAAAGATTCTATTTTTTAAGTGTGTATTATGAACTTTAAAACTTCCCACCCTGAGGATGACCTTCCGTTTGCTTCTTTGTTGCCTCCCAAATCCAGTTGCTACCTCCATCCACTGGAAAAAACTAGTAAGTCTTCTTCCTTCAGGGAAATTAGTGTGTGTTTAGAACTTGGTTTGGCTTAGTTCATTGTGAGTGGTTTATACTATAACATTTATTTTTGTATACCCACTGTATGAATGCATATCAACCAAGGAGGAGAAAAATCTCCTGCCAAATACAGTGGGGATTTATTTGTTCCTACTAGTATCCAATAATGTAACTTAGAGTTCAGAATGTGGTATGCTAGAATTCTGCCTGTTCTAAATACTGTAATAAAATCACCTGCTGTTAAGTGGATGGAGACACCATTTTGTTATAGGAAAATATTCTCAGGAGATTTAATTGCGTCAGTGTCTTCAGGACTTTGTGAATAGTCTGCCATAAAACTGCTTGTAAGTTATAAGAAGAGACAGAAAATGTTTAGGACGTTCTGTTCTGAGCTGTGCCACTGCCTTGCAGTGAAAATTTGGGTACAGTGCTGTACCTCCAGGTGACTGAGGCTGCACATCTCTGGGATAAACTTCACCTTTTTAAAGCAGAGGAATATTTTTTGGAAGTACTTGTGTTGAAAAAGCTGGTTAAGTGTTTGCAAATAAATTAGCTAAGTTGGCAGGTATGCAAAAGTATAGGAGCTTAGTTCTGAACACCTTTAGTGATTTTTGGTTTGCTGCACAAATAATGCCCTTCTCTTTTTTAAAACATGCATACACTCCCCCAGTCTCATGCATACACTCCCCCAGTCTCATACTGAGGACAAAGCAATGGCAGATCTCGACAGGCTGAAATGTAGTGTCCACACACACAGTGTCTTCCAGGTTTGTTCAGTGGTGCATTCTCCAGAGCAGAGGTCCTTGTGTGTCTGCTTGAGTCAGGTCATGTCTCTGCCAACAAACTGAGCTGTGCCTGGGGCATTTCTAGGCATTGGAGTGACATCTTTATCCTGGTAAGCTGCTGGAATGGCTCTTGGCACGGTTTTCGCCTGTGCCAACTGCTGCAAACCATTCCCAGGCATGGGTCAAGAGTTAGGATGTTCCTGTCTTGGAGGCCAGGGCAGTTTAATCTACTGGTACAGCTGAAGCCTCAGTACCTTAGTATACCTGTCAGTAGCTGGATAGGTGGAAAGTTTGAAGATTAATTGACTTTTACCCAGGCACATAGGAAGTCTTTGGGAGACTGCAGGAGTCAGCCTTATTGCCATGTTCCAGATGAAATGTCTTGCCACTAAACTCTTTCCTCCTTGGTCAGGGCAAGCTCCCAAATTATCATCTGCATTTATTCTTGCAGAGATCCACTGTGTGCCACCCTTCCTGTTTAATTGCCATTGGACTCCCCTTTGGTTGGAGTGGGATTGCTGAAAGTGATGATTTTTGCTGCTCCCTCTGCCATCTCTTTAGTGGTGTCTGTCTTTTGCTCTAGACAAGTTTGGTCAGAGTCAGTGCTGAAGTGGCAGGGACTGGGTGCTGTTCGTGCCAGGAAATCTGGAAAGGTCCCACCCTGAGCATGTACTGAATTAGGCCGAGTATTACAGTTGGTTGCCTTTTTTGTTGAATGGCAATAAAGAGGAAGGATTTACAAGTCTGGAAGAGATTCAGAACTGAACAAGAACAGCGGGTGTCCAGATGTATTGTGCCTCTGAAATGTTTATAATTAGCAAACTCGCTGAAGTAAGAGCGAGTGGAAATCAGTGCCTCAGATGGTATGCTTGTTTCTATATGCTCGTTCTTAAGCAATGACAGGCTTGGCCAGTAATTGTCTAACTTGTTCATAATCCTGTTTAACAATAGAGAAAAACAACACAACTGAGAATGTGTAAGACATGGATTAATCCCCAGGTTTAGATCTCATGGGCTTCCTAAAGAACAATAGCCAATATCATATGCTAATATACACATTAACACACAGATATATAGACCTTCATGTCTTGGCATATGTGCTAGGGGAGGGTCAGACTACAGGGTGATCCTGTCTTAGGTGGTAGTACATGAATTATCTGATTTAGTTTACAGGTTCTTCAAATAAATAGGTAGAGAAAGGAGAGATGATCACATACAGGTTCTTCAAATAAATAGGTAGAGAAAGGAGAGATGATCACATAAGCATTTGCAAGCTGAACCCTGACTTAAAATCCTACTGGGTACTTTTTGCAGTTCAGCGTAACAGAACGCATTTCATTTCCAAACTCCTCTGTAGATGGAGAATTGTAGTTGTAAGAAAGGGGGAGTTCCTGCTTATGTGTGGAGCTGTAAAAAAAAATTGTAATATTCTTAAAAAGCCACAGAGACAGGTGACAGACTTCAGGAAGCCAGGCTCCATTAGCTCTTTCATATCTTTTCAGCAGTTGTATGAAGGATCAGTATAGCCTAATTGGGATACCTAGCATCTTGAGAGGAGACAATATGATAGTATTAGTTCATTCAGTTCGGAGTACCTCAGTGCCACAAAATCCTTGTCAGTTCAGAGTAGCATTCATAAGTACAAAACCACTGAAAGGCAGGTAGATTATAGGAGAGGACTTTCACATATCCTTGGGTGTCTAAATGAGCTAAAGATAGACATAAATCGCGTATCTGATGATTTGAAGACTTTTTTTGCGTTTCCAGCTGACAAAACAGCTGCCACATCTGTTTTTCATTTGTCATTGTTATTATACTTTTATATTTTTAATTACACAATTGTGTGATGAGTAACAAAGGTTTTGACTCTTGTGTTAAAATGTTTAAGTATGAAAGCATACTGTGTGAAAAAGAGTCATCTTACACGGTTCCACTTTTAGTAGTAGAAATAAGGAGGTTTAGAGTAGAAAATGTTCTTGAATATCATTAAAGAACCCTCCTGAGATGATGTAATTGAATTATTCTGTAGTCATCCAAAACAAATGGAAGACCATTTAAGACAAGACAGGAAAATATATTGAGAAATGTGCTGCAGAAATCCATCCTATAATGGTATGGGGAGATGGGACAATTAACCCGACAGGTCTTTCCCATCTATTGTTCTATGAATTTATAAGGTCTGAAGTCTTGTAAAATGAGAACACTATTTGGATGATTTGAACTGTTAATGATTTAAAAAAGAAAAAATTGCCTCAGCCTGAAAAATGAGTGAGTCAGACCAGAAATCTAATAAAGCTCTGAAAGGCTGGGGGTGTATTTCTATTGCCACCAATTGTAATTCTTCACCCCAGGAGAATATGAGGACAAAAGACTGCGTTGTTAAATCCACTCACTGCTGTGAGGAGTAACTAATACATATGTTTATTAATTTATGCTTGCCTTCAATAGTTAACAGGTTTCATGCCTGATCTTTTCTAAACAGCTGACTTCATTTGGGAGTTCCTGTTCCTCTTAAATTCGAGAGCCCTCTCTCCTTTTTAGTGTGGTGCTCCAGCCCAGTTTTTAACACTTACTGAAAGCAGGTTGCAGCTGAAATAGAGGAGAAGCGATTGCATTTGGTCTTAGATGGCTTGACAAGTGGCAATGTGCTAGTCATGAGCTATAGGCCCGGAGTCTTCAGCTCAATAAAGTGATGAATTTCCCTGTAGCCTTCCCCAGCTGGAGAAGTTCAACTTACATAGTTGCACCCTTACTAGTGTAGTAAAATAATTATTACTGCTCAGTTTCTGTTTTCTTATGCTAATGCACTATAAATGAGCATCTGTTTTCTTTGCATGAAGACATGCTCTGATGAAGTCTACATGGAGCTGAGAGGGAGCTTGCTAGCTAACCTTGGTCCCCTGCACCATGCAGTACTGGCATGGCTCTTTGGTTTCATAGTAAGATTCTACTGAATGCTTATCGCTCCCGTGGTATTCCTGCCTTCGTCATGTGTTTGCTTCACCAGTCATTAGGGGTATTGTGGAAATCACGCATTCTCATTTTAGCCAGCACATCTAATGAAATCCTGCAAAGTTTTTCACGATATTAATTGCTTTTCTAGTGGGAATTTAAATCAGCCATTTTGCACTTGGCCCAGTAGGGTTTACGAGTGGACTATTGCCATGAGTGAAGCATAGGATGTCTGGGGAGAGTCAGTCACTATTTCTATTTCTGTGGTCAATAGATCTGTAGGCAATAGCTTTATTTTGCAGGCAACTTGAAAATTTAAAGACAAAATAAATAAAGGTCTAAAATCAGACTCCCATATCTATATTTAGGCACATTAATATCTAAGTGATTGATTTGTAAAGCTGTAAACCAGGAAGTAGTTCCTAGAAAAGGCAATGAGATTTTCTCACAGCTCAGTACTTTTGAAAATCAGATCACGTATCCTAGTCCCTAAATAAGGACCCAAGAACCCAGTTTCACCAGATAACATGGTAATAGCCATATAGCATCAAGATCTAAAAAGTAAAGAATTATTAGACTAACAAGCTCCCTTATGCTGCATCCTTTAAATAGAATTGCTTTTATGTTACTAGTGTGATCTAATTGCTAAGTCATCCCTGCACATACCATAGGGTATGGTGACACTTTACAAGAAATCAATGTAGGGATTGGAATACTGTATTCTTAACCAAGATTCTTTTGCATAACCTAAGTTATGCTGCTGAAATATGTGGCACAGTTTATGAAGTTAAAGGAATGGATCCTCAGTTACCAAAGGCCAGCCCTGCTGCCTTTTAAGAGGTGCTATCTGAACCTTTTGTAGACTGATGTGTGAGGAAGTAGTTAGAGTGAATCACTATTCTCTTATCCAGACCAAAACCCAACTTATTTTCAAGGGTTCTTTTGAGAATCCCTTTTCTCCCCCTTTTCTTCAAGCATTGTCCTTCAGCTGTCACTTTCCCTTTTCTGTGAAAGGATGGGCACAACTCTTACTGGAACACAGTATAGGCAACCTCTTAAAGTCTTGACTACACATTTTGGCTACAACCTGAAATTTCCATGTACTTCCCTGAATTTTGGGAGGTTAAATGTCTTGAAATACTTTGTTTGTTTGTTTGTTTCTTGGATGATTTCCTGTATTTTCCGTGGGCAGAAGTGCCATAAAGACAGGTTTTTTTTCAGTTTTCTGTGTTTCCTGTTCTCTTCCCTACTCCCAGAAACATAGATGTGTTTCATTTAGATAGCCATTGAAAGAAAGTGAAGCAATTTAGTGAGCTAGGTTTGAAATCCCAGATCACTTTCCTCTGAGCTGAGAGCTCTGACCATTAGGTTGAAGCCAGGCTCCTGCTTGCTTGTTTTACCTCCTAGCAGCATTCCTTAGCAGCCACCATCAGCAGGAAGGAAAAGGAGAATATCTTCACACCCAATAGCCAGCAGCTTTGTGCTTAGGATGCAGGAACTAGGGATTCATACACCTCCTACTTCCTGAGGCAGAGGACTGTACATTTACCCCTGGCCTTTACCACCAAAAGTGGAATTTAATACACTACTTCTCTTCAAGAGGCAGAGTGGACGCAAAGGTACTTGCTTTGAGGCCCTGATTTGAGTGCCTGTCTAGACATATCCCCTTCCTTATCAGCTGGCTCTAGGTCTTTCCTTACTGTACATTTAACTGTGTACAGATGTGTATATTCACTCTCTATAATTAGTATATCTTAAAGTAGGCTTTTTGACTTACCCTCTGGAGGACATGGGCAACATCCATCTCCGCAAATCTTTCAGGATATATCTGCCACACTCCTTGACCTCCCAAGAAGCATCATCTTTTCTGCCCAGAAAAGTTGCCACGCAGAATTTGAGAAAATCATGTTTGTCCAGGAAGCTTGGTGACCTGGTGGGAATTGCTGTGAAGCAATTCCCCATAGCTGCTGGGTTGTGTGCAGCAGGGGAGAGCTGAGAGAGGAATTGTGAACCCTGGAAACACTGGATTTGCTCTGTGCTTTGCTGTAGAGCTGGTGATTGCAGGAAGTCTGACAGACTCACTGTGCATGCACTTTACATTAGCTTTGTGTTTCTACAGTAAAGACGTGTCCTAGAAACACTGAAGTTACCCTGTCCCTGCTACTGAGCACACAAACACCTACTTCTCTCCTGGAAATGCCAGACAAAAGCGTGGTAGACTTGAGATAAGAGATGCAGCTGCGTTTCTCATTCAGGACAATTTTTTGCCCCTTCCCTGTACCCACGCCCACCGCCCCTTGAAATTGTCCTTGTATGTGTTTCCCACGTAAAGAAACTTCCTGACCATCTCTGATACGCATGTTCAAAGCTGTGAGGTACTTGGTACAATATAAGTGCAATTCAGTAAGAATCAACTGGACTTCAGTAAAACCACTGTTCAGAATTGTTCCTTTTCACGTTGGGTAACAGTAACTGCAAAAATCATTAAGTGTTTCCACAGTGCAATGAATTTGTTTTGTCCTACTTCGCTTTTTCCAGTTCTGGATAATACATACAGCCCATTGGTTATGTTGTTCAACACTTTTTTAATATTTAAAGAGCTCTGTAAATCCCTAAACCTCGTATTGTAAAGCTGAAACCACTTTAAAGATTGCTTAGAGTTAAAATTAGTGCTTATATTGTAGTAGGGTCTGTGCATACCCCAGGAAGGGACTCCTGCTCTAACAATATGCAGTGTTGAGTTAAGTACAGTTTTTGGCCCAAAGAAATCACAGCCCAAGTAGACCAAGTAAGGGCACAGTAACAGAATATATAAGCAGTGTTCACAAATGTTATGACAACTTCAAGTGTGTTTACCCCTTAATTCTTTAGAAGGCTTTTCAACAGGCAGGAATTGGTCAACTGGAAAGGCAGAAGAAGCGATAGGCTGGGGAAGGGAAGGCTTAAGATAGCAGAGAAGAAAATGGAGGAAGTAGATTGACTGTGAGAAGCTACAGGGTTGAGGCTCTAGCAGGCACACAAAAAGGGGAGGTACAGTCATAGCAACATCTAACCAGACCAGGGAAATAGCGGAAAATAGCAAAATAATCCATAGATGTCATTAGCCTGCGATGGAAGTGGGCTGCTGAACCAGCTGTGGCAGCATCGATATGTCCTAGCAGCTGGCTGGACTGGCAATCCTTTCTTCCCCCAAACCTGAACAGGTTCAACATCCTCCACAGAAGCAAAGGGTTCACTCCTACACAGTTATGCATGTGGGGACTCATCATCCTTATTTCTTTCTCCCATCCCAGTGCTGTGTAGGAACTTGGGTTTCTATGACATAAAATATTCCCAATGTATTCAAAGTAGCTTGCTGTCTAGTGCATGGTATGTTGGAAGAGATACATACATGCTCAGTAGTTTTAGAAAATGAGGTATTTGTTCATTCTTTCTGAAGAAACGCAACTATAGATTTAGTAACAAAATTCCAGGATTATTAGGTAGTTACTTAAATGTACTTACAGTTACAGTACTTTATTCTTTGAAACATGCAGGTCATACTTTTGAACACTCTGTTCTCTTTGCCAAGACTTCTGCAATGCAAATAGGGAAACTGTCAAGCAAGAATATTTTTACAGTTTATTTTTTTTTCTCCTCTGAAGGTCAAACGGTCTTTCCTATATATAGCTACTAGATGGTTAAGGATTAATTCTGAGGACATTTGAGACTATACCTCTGAAACGTGCCATGTTTTGAGAGGGATACCTTGTGCTGGTTCCTGTCTTGGGGCTTTTCTCGTCCTTTGGTATGGTAGTCTTTTGAAGGAGGAAGGGTAAGTTCAGCCCTCGTGTTTAAATCCTCAACAATTTCTACTTCTCAGATTCTAAGAGAGCAAAAGGTAGGAAAGGAAAGTGGAAGGGCAAAGTAAATAACCCCAAATGAACTGGCCACCTCCCATCTTTCTTCTTTTTGCAACTCAGTGCAACCTACAGCATAGTTTGATATCTGCTAGTCCAACACCAATGAACTTCATAGAGGTTCACTCCTTTTTGGAGAGCTCTGACAATACCGAAAAAGGAAAGCAAGCTGCCTCCTTAGCCAAGAATCTTCCTGGAGAGACAAGGACTAGAAGTCTCTTTGCCCTCTGTGCTTAAGATTCAAAGTCTTTCTCCAGTCCTGATACAATTGGGCAGAGCTCTTAAAAAATGTGTTAATTCTGTGTCTTTTTTTTCCCCCTGAGTCTCTCCAACCCTATCTGACCATTATGTGTGTCCTGCACAGATTTGCTCTGTCTTTGCATTTATGATTGAAATATATTTACTTTGGTAATAAAAGTCATGAAGCCAAACCTGTAGAAAGGAACATTCATACTAAAGGAAGAAATCAGTGGATT
Organism: Pandion haliaetus; assembly: GCA_013401275.1. Taxonomy (NCBI): domain Eukaryota; kingdom Metazoa; phylum Chordata; class Aves; order Accipitriformes; family Pandionidae; genus Pandion; species Pandion haliaetus. Next base: position 49,200 of record VYZV01044837.1, on the reverse strand, counting down.
GACAGGTTTCCTAGCTGAACAGTGTTGGCAGCCCTCATTTTGGGTATTTGTCCTTTGAATATTTGGTAAGCTGAAAGAGCATTACGACTCTGAAAGAATGAATCCTCCAGCCTGAAAAGTCTAGTCATATTTTCAGAAAGGTATTGGTCTCTGTTCCCAACAGCAGGGGAAAGTAACCGTGATCTTGACAGCATCTGGGTTTCTTGGATACCAGGAACATGTTCCTGTCCTCCTCTTTCACTCACTGGTGGCTGCCTCATTTAGCCATGACAAGCTACTGTAGGGATTTGCATAGGCTCATAGACTTCTCATGTATTCCCCTTCTTTTTGCATAAATGGCATGCCCATGTCTAGTGGTATGTTGTCCTTTCACAGTTCCTAGCTTTATCAACCTGTTAAATTTCCTAAATGATACTCTTTACCAGAGTTCACAAGATTGATCGTGGTTCCATTGTTTGAGGGTATCGCTGGTACGTAACAGTCTTTGTAATTTTCTGTTGCTTGCAGGATGGCAGAAATGTTTCCTACCATACATTAAAAAAAAAAAAAAAAGGTTTAATTCCTTATCTTTAATATAGGCTACTGAATATGTGATTCATTATTTCCTTGCTTGCAGTTCTTAGGTCTGAAAATAGTTTCATAAAATAGTTTATTTTCTGTTTGATTTTCATGCACATGCATTCGTAAGAGAAATAAGAGTGCCAGAAATATTGTGTGAGCAGTAATTCTTGTCAGATGAGAAGTGGGAATGGATTGAAGAAAACCTCTGAGAGAGTCTGGTTTTGGTGAAACTGCTTGTTCAGTTAGAAGAGAATAAAACCAGCTCTGATAATTATGAGATTTGCCTGCCCTTGAATTTCCATAACACTCACACCATATATTCCTGTATCACAGATTTTGGTAGATTTTTATTTCATCATTATGTTTCTTCTTTGAATTTTGATCTTACTTTTTTCATGCTGTAACAGTTCTTTTCTCTGTTTTTCACAGACTGTTTTTGAGAGGAACTGTCAATCTGATGACTGTGCTGCTGATTTGAAACTTCAGGGTAAATTATTGCTGTCTAGGTGAGTAGGTGACTTTTTTTTTTTTTTCCTCTCTTCCTTCTTACATGCTAGTATGCCCTTCGTTTTATGTAAGATGGCATTGAAAAATCAAAATACAAATACAGATGTTTTATATCCAGACTGGAAGGATGATGACAGTGATATCATCTTTAGTGCAGAAAGGTCTCGAGATGTACACAGAAACTGAACTCCTGTGGTGTTGGGCTCCGTGCATATACAGGGCAAGACACCTTCACCTTCCCAATCACAACAGACAAAACTGGAGAAAAAAAATAGCATAGCAGAGAGGAGTGGGGAAAGTAAAGATGCGTGCCCAAATCAAGTACCAATGTGGACCATGTAATTTTTCAAAGACAATAAAATACTGTTTATGACGTGGTAGGAGTAAAACTGTCTGCAGAAAAGCAGTTTTGTTTAGAAAAAATGTCACATGGAAGGTTAAAGAAAACCCTCAGAACATGGCAAATTATCTTCTTCAAATTATCTTTTTCTGTTTCTGAACTTGTAGTTTTGCTAACTTTCCTGAAATGCTGCTCTCCTTTGTCAGATTCTTCTTGTTAGTAACTTGGGGAGGGGTGTCTGATTTCACTTTCTTCTGGGATAATAAACCTCATCAAATAGACCAGAGATGAAGTTTTATGTTCTGTCCCTTGTCACTCGTGATCCTAGGAGAATGCCTATTGTTTTGCCAGGATGTAGTTATTCAATTTCAGGATAAATCAAGCTAAAGGTGAACTTTACATGTCACTTGTTTCCTTTTTATCAGCATTTTTAGCACATTTTTAGAGATGGAAGTGCTGATGTGAGTTATTTAATTGTGTGCCAGAGGTTTTGCTGTTTGATGGAGATGCTTTCTGTGAAATGCTTTGTTTTCAGGTCAGGAAAGAGAGGGGAAGAGAATCCCCTGCTTTAGTGAAAGAAAAAAAAAAAAGAAGAAATAATAGTCAGGAGATATACACACGTTTTATATAAGTCTACAGCATGCTATAACCATACTTTGAGACAAAACTGAACCAGAATCAAGTCTGAGAAGTTATGGACTTCTCCAGACACGACTGAAGTCCACAGGAATGTTTCGGGGGGTTGGCTGGGAGAAGGGTTAGGTCTCAGGTTGCAGAGTCCAAGCTTTGACTGCGATTAGTCTGGATTTTTGACCTTTCTCTTCATCTTTGTGGTGAGCAAAATCTGTTGAGAGCTGGTGTCTGTGCAGACTAGGGAAGCCAGCGAGGGATTTTGTCCTGCAGTTGAGGAATAATCAATAAAAAGCAAGGGACAAGTCCTAAAAACTTGTCAGTCAGTGTATAGTAATCACAGCATTAAGAGCTGTATTTGCGATTAGAGCATTACACTGTTTATTTTTACGGCTGTTGTTTATGTTATCTTGGCAATTTAAAAGCCACAACTGTCAAAAACACTTAGGATATTCAAATACAGTTTCTACGTTTGTATAGCAAAATGTTGAACAAATGCTCTCAAATCTTCTTTATCCAGTGACACTCTGAACTCCTGTTTGAAATAAACAGGATGACGTCAAATCCATCAAGTCTGTCCAGAATGGGTTTTCTTCAGCTAACGGGCTGTGTAAGCTTCAGTTATTACGAAACATAACACAATGGGTATCTCTGAAGAAAACAGGTTTTTTATTATTATTATTTTTGCGTCTAAAACTACAAAAACATGCCATGGATTCTGATTTGAGAGATGTTCCAGTCTTGAAGAATATGGTAATTTCTCAGCCCCATGTGTTTTGTGCTAAAGAATCCTATCAGCATTTTTCCACATTATTCCTGTTTATGCTAAGCCTGTGTACAAAGCATTTTTTTTAATTTTTTTTTTTTTTTTAGAAAGAGCAAAAAAGGTGACTCATTACTATCTGCAGTGAACAATTGACTTCATTGTTAGCAAGGTTATGGCAATACCTTTGTCTAAAGAATCATGTCTGACTAAATTTGGTGGACATTATTGGAAAGAATGCAATTAATGACACACATATATTGGATTGAAATAAACAGGTTGTTTATGGGAAGGCAGCAGTAAGTGCTTTCTCTCAGATCCACTGCAGCTCTTTGAAGATGTCACTGGACATGTGTATAGGGTGATCCAGTTAAGATCATCTACCTGGGCTTGCAAAAAACTTTATTAAGATTTCTCACCAAAGGTTCATAAAGAAAGTTGCCCAGATCAGAGAGGAATGGTGCCTGAGCATTACTACCTAATTAAAAGGTAGTCAACAGAGAGGAGGAGTAAATAATTTGTTTTCCTGGTGGAGAAAAGTCCGCAAGTGCTTGTGCTCGGGCCGGTGGGATTCAGCATATTCATAAATGATCAGGGAAATAATCTGCTAGAGATGAATAGCAAGGTGATAAAGTTTGCTAATCATACTAAACTATTCAGAGCAATGAAAAGAACAAATGAGGAGGTATGTTTTCATGAAGCATGTGATTAATCTGTGAATTTTACTGTTGGGGGTGTTGTAAATGCTGAGAGTTTACATGGTAGAGAAATGGCAAATAGGAATGCTGGAAGCTGCAGAAATATATCAGCAAAATAACACTCTGTGCGTGCCTTGTTCTTCCATAGGCTTCTTGCTTTTAGACACGGTTGGATACAGGGCTCTCTGCTAGACGGAACAACTTGGTTTGGCTGTTCTTACACACTTTTCATGAATTTATAACATTTTAGAGCCAAAAGCTGTGCAGAGAGCTATATATTGTAAGATATAGTTTTGTCCATCACTATATATAACACGCTTTCAAACCTGTGTTGGTTAGAGCACATACGTGCATAGGAAGTTAGCTAAGATTACATTACCATCAAGAGAGTTGCTTGCTGAGATCACTCTTTTGAGCTCAGGAACTGCACAAGCTACTCTGATATAGAGTTCACCTGGGATGCATTTGAATTACTAGGATTACCCGGTTAAAGATTGCACCCAGCTTTGAAGATGCCAAACTCGCATACCAAATGACTAAAAGGAAAATCAGCCTGTGCTGGCAAGAGCTAACCAGGTCTGCTCTGATTTTTTTTTTGGGGGGGGCAGGGGGGTGGATCCTCCTTCTCTTCTGAAAACTTATTCATGTGCCCTCAAATCAGAAGCACTGCACTTTGATAAATAACAAAAAGACAGCCCGGGATGTTAACACTCAGTCTCGGTAACGACCCGATATATGGCTATTTATCCAAAATGCTCAAACCAAGCAAATCTGCATGTGTAAGATAGAAACTTCACTGCTGTTCTGATCAGATATGACCGGTTAAGCCTCATTTCCTGTTGTCGAGGTCCTGCTGCATGTGGAAACAGTGCTGCTGGGCAACTGAAACCCTCCACTGTGAAGTTGGAGAAGAGGGTAGGGTAGGACTGCTTGAAACTGGGTGATGATAAAAAAACTTAAAGCTTTCTAACTCTATCTGGAAGCTTTTGCAAAGACTTGGGAGGGCGGGGGTGGGATGTGGTGGTGATTCCTGTATTCTGTTGTTTTCAATACTTCCATTATATTGAAAGGTGTCCTTAGAGACTTGGGCTGAAGACCAGGGTAACATGCTGTACTGGAGTGAAGAAGAGTTAGAATGCATTTGTTCTGGAAAGAAAAAGGTTTGTTTTCAGTTAACAGATGAATCTCTTTAAGGCTCGTCCACCTTCATTGGCATCAGTTTGCATGTACACCCATCCCAATTTCCTGAAGGGATTGTGGGACTAAGTAGACAAACTCTTCCTCCTTGTGGCAGATGGCAAGAGCGTCAAGAGTCATGGACTGTGGCTTGGCAGGTTCAGACCAGAGATTTGGAAAAACCTTCTTGTGTAAGCAGTTCGTGCTGCACAGGAATGAGGTGTGCTGAGACGGTGTGATCTGCCATCCTGGGTTTTAGGACTAGGCTAGATAAGGTCTCCGCTGACCTCATCTGTTGCTGGCAATAGTTCTGTGTCGAGGAGGATGAGGATGGATGGTATGACCTCTAGAAGTCCCTTCCAACCAATTTTTCTGCAGTTTTCTGACTCATCTCGAGGTAAATCCTCTCTATAACCCGAGCAAAATTGCCTCAACAAAACCCAGCCCCCAACATGGAAACACCTGTCTAGGATGGTTATCGGTGTCTTCCAGCGCTGTGGCTGGAAACTTGCCTGTGGGACTCCTCGCTTCTCGCTGACACCAGCCTCTGCCAGCGAGAACACGCAGCATCACAATAGGGGACAGTAATATCGAAGGCTGGACCTGGCAAAGCAAACTGTGGGGATCTGACTTTCAACGGCAGACATTACACAATAGCATGCAGAAACAGCTACAGTGGTATGTGCTAGTACTATTACAAATGGTCTTTTTAGTGGTTGGCCTGGACTTGCTCATAGGAGTATGAGTGTTGTTAGCCTAAAACTACAGGTGGCAACTTAAGAGTAAGAAAAAAGGAGCCATGGAGTGTGCTGGGGATCTGGTGAAGGCAGTGTTGGGAGAAACTGAAGGAGCAGAAGAGAGGCATTTCATCTTTCCAGTCATGACTGTTTTCAGATCCTTTTTTCTTAAAGAATAAACGTGAGGTTGTGGCAGCACAGAGCAGAGAGACTACTCATTGCCTCCCCTTCAAAGAGTCTCCAATGTTAAATCTTGCAGCTGTCATAGGAGACAGCAAAATCTGGCCCTATCCATGCAGTAATGCCCTGTGTTGGGGGAGGGGGTATTTCTAAAGGAAGAGACTTAAAAGTACCTTAGTGTAAAGAGGGTAGGTATTGCATATGGGTAACTTTAATGACACAACCTGAAACCATAAGAGAAATAGGAATAGAATATTTTGCAATAAACTTTATTTTTATGGTGATAGCTTTGGGACAGCAATAAGAAACCAGTTTTCCTTTCCAGCAATCCAGTACTGAAAAGCAAAATGCAATTAAAGTGTTCTGTTAGCTATTATTTTCAGATATTGTTTAATATTAAAAATATATTTATTACATATCATGCTTGACTTCAATGCCTCACTGTTTTCTCAGCACAGCAAATGTCTTTTCCATCAGGTTTCTGGGCAAATAGCACATTTTTATTGAGCCTATCCGTAGCTACTTGTTTAGAAGCTGAACTGCATCTGTTTCCTCAAGATGTGCTGGGGGAAACTCTGAAGTAGGTGTTCTGTAGAAGATTAGATCTCCCTAGCCTTTAAAATTTGCTAATCCATTCCCCTGGTACTTTATATGGGAGAAAAGCGCTCTGGTCTTTTAAGAAGAACCTGAAAGTACTGAGGGAGCAGGGTTGACAAGAACACACATGTTGTCTGACATACCAAGGCAGTTTCAGGTCCTGAGCTGATGCTTATCCGTCTGATTGGCACTCTGCAAAAGCAACGGTAGTTATCAAGCCCTGTTTATGCTGTAATGGGAACCAAGTGAAAACCGTGGAGAAGACATTTGAGTAACAGTGAGGGTGTTTGAAAAAGCAGACTTTCTTCCAGCTATAATAAACCAGCTAAAAAGACCAGAGCAGAATGGGTGATGGTTTCCCTGTGAGATGCAGCCAGGAAGGAAATCCTGTATGGCTGTGTAAATATACTGGCAGCCTGGGTGTTGCAATGAATAGAGCAGCTTTACTGAAAACAAACAATACAAGAAGAAAGATGATGTTGCAGCATGTCATGTAGCTGCTGTGTTCCAGCACAAGCTGTGTGCATGGTATGTAAGTCAGGTTGTAAGCATAGGACTATGAGCCCCATTGGATAGAAAATACTGTAATAAATACCGCTATAATAAATATAGCAACAGAAAATGCTGTAATAAATATTGCTGTTCCTGAGAAGGTTCCAGGAGGAAGTCTGACTTCCATATATTTATGTGATGTGAGGTTACCCTTCATCCGTTGTTAGAAATAGAATTACTCACCCATTGGAGTGCTTCTGAGTGTATGTTTGGCTGTTTGGAATAAGCAGCTCACTTTTATGTGTTGGTTTAGAGCATCCTTGATGGCCACCGTTCATTAGACTCAAATTTATGTTCTTCCCCTACAGACTGGCTGGGGTTCCCATATATACTGCTGCAAATTGTTTATTTTGGAAATGTGAAATTGGAAGCAAAAGTCACAGAAAGTCAAAGGGGTGACAGGTGCATTTTGCAGAAATTTTCAAGGTTTTTCAAATTGTGGGTTTTTCTGAGTTGGAGTCAATGCTTTCAAAAGTTCTCTTGTAAAATGGGATTTTTGAGAAATGCCCTTTTCCCGTTGAAAGGTTGAGTTTGTGACTTGGGCCGTTTCTGCTTCTGTTGGTCCCTCTGGAATTAGCCAGAGAATGGACAAAACCCCAGCGTGTCAAAAATTTCATTGAGCTTGAAGTGTTTCATTTTAATGAAAAGGTAATTTGTGAGGAAAAAGTATTTTCCGCTATCATCCGGTCAGCTCCACAGAAAGCTATTTTTTTTCCAAATATATTCCTTCTGTGACTTACTAAAGGATTAAGATGTTTTCTGCCAACACTCCTTTTGTTTCTGTAATCTCTTTTGTCTTATGGATGGCTCTGTATTTGATAGGCAGTTGAATGATTTGATGTAGTGTTTTGGGACGTAATCTCAAAGTACATAATGCAGGCCTCACTGAAAAGACAAGGGAGAGTGTGCACCACCACCCTGTGCCCCCCCCCAGCCCTTGAGCTTACAACTCCGAAGTTTATAAGCATATTATTTGTATTAGTGAAGAGTGAATAATTTCACATAGGTGACTAGCTATGCAAATGCAAAACTGGTTGTTTTGCAAATGCTGTGTATAGATTGAAGGATGAGTATGTTCGTGGACTTATTAAAATCAGTGGAAGGACTCTCTCTGGTTCACTGGGCACATTATCAGACATTAGGCACCTGGATTTGAAAAATGAACCTCAGTAGTTTCATATTGACTTGTCAAATTGTTACAGAACCTGAGCTGAAGGAATCCAGAAAACATTGATAAAAACGTGTTATGACAGCTTTGTCCAATTTGCTTTTCACCAGCACGAGATGTAATGGCACAGAACATAGGTTAGTGCAGTAACAGTGCAGAAAGTCAATATCTTCTGAAGGAAGGAGCAATAACATGAAATTTTGATCAGAAAGCTCAAAACTTTTTGAGTGTATCTCATTAATATTTAGTGTTTTATAAAAAAAAATTAATAAAGGTTTTCACTGATGGTAGGCTTTTGCAGACCTATGGAGAAGAACTGCAAGCCTGTGTTTTAATGTGGGAAGCAAAGTTGTTTCATAAATTTGACCAGGCTCACGCCTCAGTACTTATCTTCCTTTGATCACACAACAGGGATTTGTTTACA
>VYZV01044837.1:839-40795 GCA_013401275.1 Pandion haliaetus | reverse complement strand
TTGTTTACAGAGAGGCCTCACGTTTCATGGCATGCCCGTTGCGGTTTTATGCCCCTGAAGTGCATCTTAACAAAACAGTCATGATGAGGAAAAACAATACCCTTTCATTTGGAGCTTAATTACATGCTTTGATAATATCTGTTTTTCCCTTCCTCTTCATTCATAGCAGATGAAGAATTTGTTTTCACTTATGTTATCTTTCATTGAACAAACACTTCTTTCAAAAATATTTTTGACATTCTGTTTACCCTAGACAGGCTTCCCTAAATAGCCGAGCTGCTCAGATGGAGCTAATTTTCTGTTTTACAAAAAACAACCAAAGAAAAATGAGCAAATGCTATGGTTTGGCATTTCTAGTGGTCTTAAGCTTTCAGTCAAGACCTTTTGTCTAAAAAGCTGTGTGTACCAACATGGATATTCCCGGCTCCCAGGACACAAATACAGAGTCATGACTGACCCCAGTGCAGTCATGTACTGCCTACTGGTTACTTGGTCATACCCCGGTGCTGTCCTAACTCATGATCTTTTAAACTGCCAAAAGTGTTATTTTCAGGAGGAAAGGAACAACAAAACACTGGAAAAATGGATATGAGAAGATTGCTTTTTGTTTTCTCAAAAAATCATACCAAGTTTCATACTGTGATTTAAGTGATTTCATAAATTATAGTGTAGTTTAATGTTACTTCAAAGTCATTTGCTGCAGCACAAAGGGTGCAATGAAAAAGGTGCTTATACCATTTCATGTATATTAGTACGTTTGGAATTTATTCTTTTCTGTGAATCCAGGAAGCAGAATTCTGATTTCTAATTTATATTTACTTTTATTTATCTTTTACTTACAGACAGTTGTTAGTGTATTGAATACTGCCTTTGTAAGGCACATGGAAAATGTTGTAGCTCATCCAGGATCAGATTTGCAGTTTCCTGAAAGGGCTGCCCAGCAGAGCAGGCAATTAATCAGTATGTAGTACAAGTTGCAGTGGGAGCATCGTCTCAGGATCGAGTGAATGTGTTCCCTTGTTGAGGCTGAATGGGGATGAAGGGAAGGTTTCTTGGTTTCCATCTGGTTAGTTGCACTCAGAGCGTCATAAATCTCTCCCAAAATAAAGAAATAAGTCCAGTTTGATAGCAGTGGGCAGTCCTGTTCCTTTTGAACATATGGTGATTGAACACATATGGATGGTAATAGAGCCATCAAGTGATGAGTGGTAACAAACCTCTGTAGTCCACATCTCATGCAAGTATACAGATTTTCCGGTAACAGGCCACTGATGATCAGTCAGTGGTACTGTACAAGCCAGTCTTGTCATTTCTTAAATACTGGTCTCGTTTTGTAAGAATCACTTGACTCTGTCTACTGGAGTAGGGTTTTGTTGTTTGTTTTTTAAACTAGACCCTAAAGAGATGTTCTTTCATATAATTTGAATCCATTGCTGAACTGATACCTCACCTGGCCCTCCTTGTGAACATCTCAACATCAGTATTTTATGGACCTAAGATAGTTCAAGTCACCATATTGTTTCTTGCTCTAGCAACCGAAATATAAAGCTAACAGAAAAAAAGCTTAACCTCAGGCAGTGCTGTCATACGTTAGCTGCCTCCAGAGGTGGAAGTTCTTGATACTGTACAGACCACAATGAGAAGCAGATGCACCATTGTTTTGTATTTGCAGAATATATCTTGGCTGATGCATACATGCGTGTGTGTGTGTGTATATATATATATATATACACACACATACATATATACATACTCTTTTGTGATGCAGCTACATGCACTTTTTCTGTAGTATGTCCTGCAGTTACAAAATCTGGTAAGGCTGAGGTTTCAGGTCACCAGATAAATTGTCTTGCTGGTTTTGCATGAACTATAGAGGAAATGTGCTGATACAGGTATATGTTGATTATCATGTTTGACATTTAGACATAACTTATTCCTGACGTATAACACCTGTTACTGCAAAAGAAATTTCCTAAAGTAACAAACCTGTACTGTTTCTAACATTTTATCTTTGCTTAACTGTCTTTTATTGACCTCTGAAAGTGATTGCTGGATAGGGCACTGGTCTTTTTCTACCTCATTGATGCTCAGCAGAATATGCTTTTTTAATGACATATTGCACCCTAGCATCCCAGGAATGGGACAAGCAATTGAAGGTATCTAATAATAGGAGATATATTTCTGAAGGCATCATTTCTATGGTAAATTCATGAGTTGCATGATGACTTTGTTAATGATCTAATGCCTAGAAGCAGTATGTTAGAAAGTGCTACTGATTCATCCTCAATTTTCAGGGCTAGATCTATGGTCAATGATCACCTATTTTAACAGAAATCTTCAAATATTTTAACTAACAGGGAAAACATAGAGGGTTTTTTTCTTTCACGTCAGGCTGATGCATGCAACTTTCATCTACGTGCCTGGTACCGTTTTATCTTTTGCATTTCTTTCTGCCACTAGTAACTAGTTTTTATTCGTGTTCCAACCTTAGGATGCTGTCTTACACACACGTGCAGGGATAAGTTTGTCCCGGGGGCACAGTACCATTGATTTCAAGGACGCTCCTTGTGTTTATAAAAGATGGTGGTTTGTATGTGTGTCCGCAAGGATGAAAGATTAGATTAGAGCTTCTGTAGATGTTGTGCCTCATCTTGCTTTCATGTGGCAATTCCACAAACTAGGGTAGCTCCATTCAAACCAAAAGCTGTTCCCTAGAGTAAACACTGTGTGAAAACAGAGGCAGCTCTTTCCCCATTGATTCTCCAGTTCTGTTTATAAAGGGTTGTGAACATCTGGGTACAATTGAAATGACCGATAATAATAAAAGGCACCAGATTTCTGTAGGGTCATGAGGGGTATTTTTATGTGGATGTTGTGCTCTGCTCTGTCCATTTTACTTAAAAGTTTGAAAACCATAGGTGGCTGGGAGTTATATCTATTGTGTATTTATGGGGGATTTATGTGGAGAAACTACATTTGGGGAAAAGAGGACAATTTCCAGAGAAGCTTTGAATATATGGTAACTAGCTGTAACTAGAAATCACTCTGTTGCTTCAATACCATAATAAAGAGCAAAAAGGATTTCCTAGAGTGTTTTATTTTTCACCCATTGTTTAGTACTCAAATGCATTCATTTTTAAAATGAAAGTGTAGGAAAGATGGAAGAGGTAACACTCTGTGCCACATTCCTGAATTACAATATATATGGGAACTGAAGTGCTAGAGATGACAGCTCTGCTCCAGAATGGTACCAACACGAGCAGTTCCACCTCCCTGGCCCTGGGCTCACTGCGGTAAGCGCGTTTTTCATATGGGGCATTTGGTCCCTTCCTATGAGGAAACATGGGCACATTGTTCCTCAGTCTTCATAGGGAGCAATATTGGTATGATATTACTCCCAAACTGCGCTATGCTGACACAGAACCTCAGTTGACCACTCCTCAAATTCCCTATAATGTTTTTCCCATCACCTCATGTTATCTGCTACTCAGAGCACACCGGAAAGTTTCCACTTGAGAAACAGAAATAGAAAAGATCATAGAAAAGATCATTAATTAAATGATCTGCTGGGCTCAGAGCTAGTTTACCATAGCTGCCTTAGTGCATCTCAGATAGGCTGTGGTCATCAACTGCATGAGGTCTCTTAGTGCCTTTGCTAGCATAGGCTTCAGTGCAAGAGAGGGAAAGCAGCAGCTCAGCTAATGCAGAATAAGCCGTGGTATCTTGAGTGTTTGGCTGAGTCCTTAGTCTAGATTGGCTGTGAACTTTGCAGAGAGAATTGACCTTGAACACACGGGTGATAGCAAGATGGTGTACCCAAGTGGTGGAAAATCCAATAGCTTTGCTCCCTATGGGGTTGTTTAAAATTTTTACTTGGTTTGGATTTGTTTATGGGGCTGCTGCCTCTCAGTTTTGCACTGAGACATCAAATGAATTCCCAGAAGATCAGCTGAGGGTTTCAGCTTTTCATTTGCCCTTGAGGTTTAAGTATTTACAAAACTCCTTCCAAAGTTCAACTGACCCTGGAGCCTGTGATAAAAATCCAACAGGAGAACGGTTTTCAGGGTTGATGTAAAGAGTCTGTGGAGACAAAATTCATATTCAAATATCATAGGAACTGTGAAGATCAACTGCAACATTGGTTGGTGAAGGTAGAAATCTGTTTGGATCTGTCACAGGACCAGTGTTGTTGACTCACACCTTTTATTGATTTAAAAGCAAAAGGTGGGACTCTAATTTCATCTGATGGTGATGGAGGACAGATTAGACTTCAGTGTTTGAAGCATTTTTGCCCACTCGCAGTCTAACTGACCCCAGCTGTAACTTCCACTGTCCATTGAGCAATAGTAGTGATTTATCCATATAGGTGCTGATTTGCTGTAAGGAAAGAAAGGCTCCTAATATAAAAGGTGAAGTTGGTGACCCAGACTAACAGGGTAAGTGCAACCCCATCACATTCCTTGCCCTATGTATGATCTGCACAGGCTGAGAGGAAGCGTTAAATGCTTTTTCAATTTTTTAAAAAATTCTCTCTAGTTCAGGAAATAGAGAACTATGTCCCTGCGTACCTTTTGGAATGCAAATTACGTCTCCCCTGACCCACGTTAATAAAAACACCAGCATCTTGGGGGGTGGAGAAATGAAAATAGCAGATCTCTTTAGTTTGCCTTTCCCAGCTGGTCTTTCTTCCCTCTCTGACCATAGTACAATTATGTGGCGCAGGCATTAACAAAGAACATTAAAGCATGCAAAAAACATTATAGTTGTTTTATCCTGGAATTTAGTTGGGTTTTTTTCTTAATCACTTAAGAGGAAAACGTTAAATATTTCTATTTACATTTGATGTGTAGTACCACGGCCAGTGAATTCAAAACCATGGCAGAAATTTGGAGCCTGATTTTCAGAATTGCTTGTTACCTGCAGGTCCGGGTCATGTGCATGAAAGCTGCAGGTATTTAGTACTTCCAAATGTCAAACTTCTTTCCCTTTCCATGCAGACATTGACAGCTTGTGACATCCTTCATGTGCCTGTATGTATGTGTGTACAAATGTGGTTGCCTATATATAATGTATATATACGTTTATGGTCTACCTAGACCTTTTACTCAGTTCATTTTGTGTTGTACCCGATGTAATGATATGGTGGTGTTTGATCTAATTAAGTAATTATATGTTGATATTTTCCCCCTTCTTTTCTTTTTTTTTTTTTTTTTTTCCTTTTTTGAGTCTGTTTTTATTTTTAGCCTCTCTTCCTTGATGTAAGCAAAGTTACAAGGACTGTGGTGAGGATTTGGCAGGATTATAGTTCTCATCCAACAAAACATAAACTGAAAGCCATTGCTTGATTATGTTTCTTAAATTGTTTGACATACCTTGTCAAGATGAAGGGGTGGCTTTAGTTTGTTTTCTTGCTTCTGGCAGGTGACAACAGTTCTTTAGTTGTCATATTTTGACTTGGCAGCTAGGCTGCTTCATGTGCGGCAGGCGCTGGAGGAGGATGGCACCAGGTTGGCAGCAGAGCTGCTCCAGCACTACAGCAGGCTGTCCGCACCCCATGACGTTACTCTCAAGCAGCAAACAGGGCCTGGGAGCTCCCCTGTGAACAGGGAGATTCCTAATCCTCTTCTCACTGCAAGTGAACCTGATTCATTCCAGATGTACACAGATTCAATGACTCAGAAAGCTGCTCTCTTAAAATGGGACTTACAGCACGATCTCATATATATAGCCTTTCAGAGGAAGAACAGAATTCCTCTGCCAGCCTAAAATCAGTGAGGTTTTTCAGAGTTTATTAGTGTGTGAACTTTGTGTGCTTTTAGAAGGTGGGTTTTCTTTCTCTGCTAAGGAAAATGTTATAAACTATCATTTTGGTATGATGCACTTTTAACAGAGGAGTGATAGCTTTAGAAAGGAGTAACACAACCCAATGGTATTTATTTTGACATTTTTTGTGGGTTTAGTTTTAAATAGGATTTCATTCTGAGTATTTTTTATTATTCAATAGGAAGGAGAGTATTCTCGATTGTCTTGACTTTGTGTTACAGCTCAGAGGACTGTGTAGTGTGCACTGCATTTAGTATCAATGCTGCATAAGATAAATGTCTTGTAATGTTCCTTTGCTTACTGATGTGATACTTCCAGATTTTGCTAATGGGTTTGATAGATGCTGATTAAGTTTTGAAGTGATTGCAAGAAGTGAGATTGTAAAGTTAATGAAAAATAATTCAGAGTAATAAATGGTTGTTTTATTAATTTGTTTCCAAATATTCACTTTTGAGTATTAGAAAATCCCAGCAGATTGTTTAGCATTTTCATAATTTGTCTGCTTTTCAACAGTAAACATTGAAGTTGGGACCAAAAGGTTAAATGCCTCCAAGTACTCTCATATAGTTATGCCATTAATTTGGTGTATAAGGAGCAACAGCTCAAATGATTTGGACCTCTCATACTAGTTTTGCAGTTGATCCTGTGCTGCATACACTTTTGCAAATATTTATTTACACTGATGGTTGACTAGGAGAGTAAACTACAATGTTTAGAAAGCAAAGTGTCCAATAATCGGTAGGATTGGTTGGTGTCTGCAGTTGATGGCAAGAGTGAGAAAGCAGGCACATTTCCTGGAGAATTATATCTGCCTCATAAGAAGTTGTCATTGAACTGTAAGCCATAATTTTGGGCTTAATAAATGAAGATCATCATAAATGAAGTAAGTACAGGAAACAATTATGCTATAAATATGGTCTGCGTTACACGGAAAAGTTACACTCACAGTCCACAGCCATCAGCTTTAAAGCCTGAGCCTAGACCATTTTCCTCCTAACATCTCACTCACCGGAGCCCCTGGCTGTTTCGGTATGTACCTTCAGAAACCCAGGTCTAGAAACTTCTTGGCAAATGCAGGGAGACGGAGCCCAGCAAGCTCTGCCTTTGGAGGTCTGGTATGGCTGTGGTTGGCAGAAGATGCTGAAGGGTTAATAACCACCTTGTTCTCAGAAACCTCACTTCTCTGCAGGTGCTCTGGCTGCGGTACCATGAGTAAGGCTGGCAGAGGAGGGCTGTCAGCAAAGGAGGGACAGGCTGCCTTTAAACACAGCTCACATCCTGCACCCCAGCTGTTTTCAGAGAGCTGCTGATATGTAGAGGAGCAGTGTGTGCCAACGTGTACGTCCCTGGCACAGCCATTCCTTCATGGAAGTTGGGTGAATGAAAGGCGGCTTGGTTGGCCACAGATTTCTCTGTGCCATTGCGTGCTGCTGTGTGCGCATGCATTGTGCAACAGCATCTGGCAGGGTGGGTGGCACCAGGGTACGTGTCCCTTACTTTTGGGCTGGTGTCATGATTTAAGCCCAAGCAGCAACTAGGCACCACACAGCTGCTCGCTCACCCTGCCCCCCTCAGTGGGATGGGGAGGAGAATTGGGGAAAAAAAAGTAAAACTCGTGGGCTGAGATAAGAATGATTTAATAACTGAAGTAAACTAAAATGTAATACTAAAAATAAGAAAAAGTAATAATAATAATAGTAATGAAAAAGAATGTAATAAAAAAACCCCACCCCCACCCCCCAAAAAAAAAACCAAAGCAAAATGAAAACAAGAGAAGACAAGTGATGCACAGTGCAATTGCTCACCACCCGCTGACCAATGCCCGAGCAGCAATCCACCCCTCCCATCCAATTTCCCCCCGTTTATATACTGAGCATGATGTTCTATGGGATGGAATATCCCTTTGGCTACTTTGGGTCAGCTGTCCTGGCTATGCTTCCTCCCAGCTTCTTGTGCATCTGCTTGTTGGCAGAGCATGGGAAACTGAAAAGTCCTTAACTTAGGATAAGCGCTACTTAGCAACAACTAAAATATCAGTGTGTTATCAACGTTATTCTCACACTAAATCCAGAATGCACTGCACCAGCTACTAAGAAGAAAATTAAGTCTATCCCAGCCAAAACCCAGACAGCTGGCTGTCCCTTAGAGGAGATAATTGAGAGCATCTACGTGCTGTGTGGCTAGAGGTCTCTGCCCTTTTCTGACCAGCTACTTAGTGTTTTCTCTGTGACACTGTCTCTGTTTCTCTGGCATGTATGAATGGTCTTAGATTCCATTATGGTAACTGTAGCAAATTTGATATTTTGTCTATTTTTGCTTATTTTTACATTTATACCTGGTATATTTCATATTATCTTTTACTGTACTTTTAGTTCCTAGATCTGCAGATCTGTGCATTGATATTGTACTTTCTTGTGATTTATTTTTAGCCTTTATTCCTACTTGTTAGCTCATCTTCTGGACAGCCTAGTAGGGTTAAAAATCAAATAATAAATGTGTGTCTATGAACATTTATATTTGCCTCTATGTGTGCATGTCTGTGTTTGTTCGTAATCTGTGATGCCATATTACAATAGTATATTGATTCATGATATATAGCTGTTACTTTAATTCAACCATTTCCTTGGTATTCCACTTAGAGAAGATGACTCCATCATATTAGGTCCAGCATAAACACCTGAAGAAAGATTAGTCACATTCAGTGGACATTTGCTGTAATTTTCATACATTTTTCCACTCACACCACTTTCTGGATTTTATTTGAGCCTCTCTCCCATTTTTTTTCTATCCATAGCATAACTCTTAAGAAGATTTTTCAGGAAGTTACCAGAATGTTAGAATAGCTTTGAATTATTGAGAGACAAACTGAGATAGCTTGTGTATTTGAATGCAGGCATAATATCTTGCACTTGGTGCATTTCACCTGTCCAATTACTTTACAGTCTTCAACTATTTTATTCTCACTAAAACCACACTAACAATAAGTCACATGAAATAGTTCCACATAAGGATCATGGGGTTTCCTTTACGGTCACAAAAGCCAGTGTCAGAACCAGGACTCAGGAGCTGCTCATTCCCAGTACGCCCCGCCCCACACCATGCGTTAGCCGTACAGCACATTACTGAATTACCGATTGCCAAGCTTTTAAGTTGTGACACTTGCATAGCAGACAGAAAGAAGGACCAGAGTGTGAAAGTTGCCCAGAGTTAAACCGGTGTAACTGTTTCTGCCTACAGTGTTGATGACAGAACTGCTTACCTGGCCCTGGGAGCGGTGAGGAACATCTCACTTAACATTTCCATCTCTAATGTTGGGGATGATGCCTATGACACCAATGTTTTCTTCAATTTTTCTGGGGAGCTCTTCTTCATCAAGATGTGGCAAAAGGTAAGAAAGGCCAATGTTGCTGTGAGCAAGTCTCTTAACTTTAAGCCAACTTAATTGCAAGATGTAGCGACAGGGGGTGGCCTGGTCCACACTGCTAAGGTGTTTGGAAGTTATTTCTGGTTACGCTGGGCTTGAATTTCTTCGAGGCTCTGCAATGAGTTTTTTTCTTTTGTGGGTTTGATCTGTGTAAATTACACCCTTTGTGTTTCTGTGGAAGACACAGCACTGTTATTTGGGTTGCACTAATGAAAAAGACTGGTTGAGTTATTAAGAAGCAGAGGGAGGCTGGTTTGGAAACTGGTAGGGTACCAAATGGTGCTGAAATACAAAGGGTGCCTCTAGTTTGAGCTCCTCGTTGAAACCAAGATACAAGGGTGTTCTTTGCTTGTGTCCTGGTGCAAGTTTGGGTTGTGGTCAAGGCACATCACTAAATCCAAGAGCTCAAAAGTGCTTTTAATTTCTCCTGCCTGGAGTCAGGTGAGTGTTTTGAGGTTTAGTCTCTTTTATGTTTAGATTGAAATACTCAGACGTTTTAGTATGAGTTCATTTAGAGATAAAGGTGTTGAAATACAAACACTGAATTGAGCTTTTTGCAAACTGATAGCTGCAAAAGCTGTCTTGATTGTGAGTAATGTGAAAATAATTGTGCAAAATAGGAGCTGTACAATCGTAACAACATTCTGTCTGTTCCTGCTTTTCACAGTTGTTTGTCTCTCTGCTGGACCTTTGCTTTACAAGCCATAGGAGTAGTATTAAAAATGGTCATACAACTGTTTCAAAGTATGGGATTAACTCAGTCCATTGAACCAATGACATTTTGCCATTATTTGTTATGGTTTATGATAAGATTTTAGTTATTATAAACCACTTAAATTAACTCATTACATAATAAAACAAAACATGGTAATTTCTTATACGTTAATTCTCTTAGTGTTCAGTTTTGACTATTATGTTTAATACAGTTGCAAGCCTCAGAAAGTTGCCTTTGTATTATAAGCTTCATTTTCAGACATTATGTGCTGGAAGCATGCAGTTTATCAAGAGGAAAAAAGCAGGGGATAAAATAGAAATGCCCTATGCCCATACGCAACTTCACCCTGATGGAAGTTTTATGTGAAGACTTTCAGTGTCTGGCCCGGCTCCCGTTGAAGTCAGTGAGAGGGTTTCCATTCCTTTGCACGGAAAAGAAACAAAGCTTCATGCATGTTCTTTTAAAAGGTTGTTGTGGTGCGGTTTTTTTTCTTCTGTGCTTACATGTTGAGTATTTTACACACATGGATTAACTGGAACACCAGTTGCCTTCGTTGTTCTTCTTGGCCAACGCTGTGAGGGAACAAGCTGAAAATGATGTGCTGTTTCCCTTGGTGTTTCACCTTGAGCCTGGGTCTGTAGCAGACTTGAAACATCTGTGCTGAATGCTGCCTAGAAGGAGCAGTTTCTGGAAGCAGATGACATTGTTGTAGGGTTATCTCACTACTCAGCGTGTCTTCTGCTAATAGAAGCTAGCATTTCTTAAAAAAAAAAAAACCCACATACCAAGGAAGCATATAGGCTTCTTTCTTCCTCAGGTCTTGCAAAAAGGATTAGGTTATAATCTGCTATTATTCCTGCTGTTCCACTGTTTTTGTGATTGATTTGATAGGGTTTGGTTTTTTTCCTGATAATTATTTTAGTAACAGTTTTGAAAAACCAAGTCACAGGGTTGTTTTGGGCTATTTTACTTCCTCTCAGTCAGCTTTTGCTTTAGGACAAACTAATACATTGTTGGCCTCACTGTTTGTCCAGTTGGGAAATTGGATTACAACCTCATAGGCTCAATTACAGTGTTGCATTTTCCCTAAGCTCTTTGAACAATGATTTTCTTGTAAAATATCACAGCCTCCATATTTCATAACTTACTCCCATCCCTTGACATCTATGCATAATATGTACTGTGCATGTACTTTAAAAAGATTTTGTTCCTGGTTGAACATTGCCCAGGCAAAAACCCAGAATGTAAAGCCAGAATAAAAATGATGGCTCCTAAGATTTCCCTTAGTGGAGCAATTTTGGAATCAAAATAGCTTCTTGCTGTGGGAAACTTTCAGCAGCAACTGCCTTTTAATGAATAATGCCAAAGTGGAAGAGAACAGTCTCTTCATGTGGTAGCCTGATCCTTTTGCTGCAAGGTGACTCTGATGTGAAGGTGACGCAAGATGATCGCGTGGTGGGCTTTCATAAACTGTCTCTGGAGTCCTTGCAAGATGCTCTGAGTCCCCTGTATCTTTTCCCTGTGTCTCCACTAGGGGCATTTCTAGGAGATTCAGTGTGGCTTTGTTTCTCTCTGTGGATTGGTTACAATGAGATCTGACAGTGCAGAAGTTTAGTGCTGGCTGTTTTCAACAGTTATCAAGACAAAATGCCACATCTTGTGTTTGAAAACGAACGGGCTGGCCTAGCTCAGGGATGATGATGGTAGCGTTCTCTGCCCCTCTTTCCTTTCTGGAGACTGAGATTTCATGAGACGTGATTGTTGTGATTTAACCCCAGTCAGCAACTAAGCACCATGCAGCTGCTCACTCACTTCCCCCGCTCCCCACCCCGCAGTGGGATGGGGGAGAAAATCGGGAAAAGAATTAAAACTCATGGGTTGAGATAAGAACGGTTTAATAGAACAGAAAAGAAGAAACTAATAGTGATAATGGCAACACTAATAAAATGACAACAGTAATAATAAAAGGATTGGAATATCCAAGTGATGCACAATGCAATTGCTCACCACCTGCTGATCAACGCCCCGTTAGTCCCCGAGCGGCGATCCCCCCTGCCCCCACTCCCCCCAGTTTATATACTAGATGTGATGTCACATGATATGGAATACCCCGTTGGCCACTTTGGGTCAGCTGCCCTGGCTGTGTCCCCTCCCAACTTCTTGTGCCCCTCCAGCCTTCTTGCTGGCTGGGCATCAGAAGCTGAAAAATCCTTGGCTTTAAAGTAAACACTACTTAGCAACACCTGAAAATATCAGTGTGTTATCAATGTTCTTCTCATATCTAGCTCAAAAACATAGCACTATACCAGCTACAGGAAGACAATTAACTCAATCCCAGCTGAAACCAAGACAGTAGTGGATAGAGAAGCTACTTAGAGGACAGTCAGCCATTGCAATAATCTCCCCAGGGAAGTGGTGGATTCCCCAACACTGGACACTTCTAAGATTCAGCTGGATGGGGTGCTGGGCCATCTTGTCTAGACCGTGCTTTTGCCAAGAAAGCTTGGACCAGATGATCCTTGAGGTCCCTTCCAACCTGGTATTCTATGATTCTGTGATACCTGGCAAGGCTTTGCTGCATCTCTGGGAGGTGAAAAAGCATTTGCCAACTGATATTTAGGAGACTCCACCTATTCCACTGTCTGATTTTCCCGTTGTGCTGCAGCCAGTCCTCCCTGTCTCTATGGACAAAGCCCAGTGTTTTTTTTCTATAGCTCTGACAGTCCTCTTGAGAGGCACAGTATGTGGCATGGGCTGACTTCTCATTCCTGCCTGTGCTCCCTGTAGTGCTTTTAACTCTCTCACCACTACTGCCCTTTGAAGGGGCTGTCTTCACCAAGGTGTCACTGTCCTTCTGCACTCAAAGGAACCCTTCACCCTTTTTAAATACAAGGGGACTTTTCTGGGGAAATGCACATGTAACTATAAAATACCAAATTTTTTAAGTGGCGAAATTCCTGAAGACTTAGTATACAGCTGTGGGTTTCGTCTCCAGTAGCTTAGTGTGCATATTCTTTTCCTTTACGTTACATTTACTGCCTTACAGTTATGCCAGTTATTGTACCTCTTATTGGGCATGACAACACTTTTGTTATGAACCTTATTTTTCAACTCCTAAATTTGGTGGGCTTAAACTGTTTGAGATGAGATTTTAGAAGCCAATTACAACTCACATTGCTTATTTTAAAAAAAACATTCAGCTAAAATGATAAAGTCCTTTCAGGGCTGGGCTGACGCTGTGTGTGTTTTTGAGAGATTGGTGAAGATTGATTGATACAACTCCTGTGCAAAGTTTCAAGCTCTCACTCTGTAAAAATGGGTTGTTTTACAGGTGCATGGAAGTACTGCACTGCAGTGAAGTTCAAAATGTGCCCACTAAGAAAAATGTTCCTTTTTCACAGCATCAAAATACAGAAATATTTAATCATGTTCTCTTTAAAAAAGAAAAAAGAGAGGGGGGAAAAAGGCACCTCACCTGTCCGCTTAGATTTTTTTTCTTTACTATGTTGACAAAGAAATCTTGGTCCCCTCTTCTGTGTAAAGTAGGTTTTAATTATTTTTTTAAAAAAATCTTAAAAGTTTATTGTCCCATAATCTTAATTCAGCTTCAGGAAAGCATCCTATTTCAGAGTCTGAAAAATCTGCTTAACAGAGGTGATACCACTTACCTACAGAAGAATGCAGAGTAGTGCTGTGTGCTGAGTCTGGAAAAAGAATTAAAAGCTATTGCTACTAATTTCTACACCATTTTGCGTCTATTGGAATTGCCTCCTGGCTTGTGACGTTTTGCTGAAAAAGCTTGTCAGCAATAGGCACTTTGCTTACTGTTTGTTAGCTGCTGTTCAGCGCAGAGGGGTATTTTCAGTACCGTTGCAGAAAAAGCACTGTAAGCTTGCTGGCAGTGGCAGTTAACATGGTGTAGGGCAGAGCCGTATCTTTATTAAATCAGCTCAGCTATGGCATGAGATTTTATAGCAATGGTATAAAAATAGCATATATAACATAATAGTAGTAAAAACAACAGCAATAACCCAATATGTATAGCATTAATCTCTCACTGCTGTGCAAGGGCTGGCGGGAATCTATCAGCTAACCCTGTTTCGGTGCTGGTTATGGAGAGAGTCAGTCAGGAAATCCCATTGCTGGCCATCATTTCCAGCTGTGGATTGTTCCTAAATTTCAGACAGACTCCCAGTATCCAAAGCCAGCTATGTGTAACATTCCTGCTGCTTCTCACAGCAGCTTTCGCAAGCAACAGCTGAGTGAAGTTAGTGGGGCTGGGCCAGGGCAGGGTGAACAGCGAGGTTATGGTTTCCTCAGGTGCAGTAATTTCCCATGATTCCTTTGTGAGCAGGTACCTGAAACTTTACTGTCGAGTATGAATATTGCCAATAAGCAGAGTCACGCTGCATATGGACTCCAGGGTTTTTCTTCTCAGGAGTATTGGGGTACCATCTCTTTCTGCGTTAAGCAGGAGGTCATGCAATTTGGATATGAACTCTCTTCCTCGTTCCCGGAGCACTTGCTGGCGTCTCTTGACTAGGATTGCCCAGAAGAGCAGCAGACACAGGCAGAGTTTAATTTTTTCCAAACTGGAAATTCTCTTACCCTGGTTTCCCATACAGCTCATACTTTCTAAGAGTCTTAAGGCTGGCAGGGGCAGGATACTGATAGGGTACAAATGCCAAAGACACATGCCCTCTTTTGGATCCAGCTGTGCCATTGGAAGAAAATTTGGGTCCTGGGTAATCATTATGTCTCTTTCTCCAGCAGTTACTGCCTCTTTGGATCCGCTGGCAGACAAGTTAACATGATCAGTCTCAATTCACATCCAGCTGGTTAGGAGAAACCTTTGAAATTAGTGGTTTGATTTAATCCAGCTGATTTTGCCTGGAGTGAGTTGGACTTGCTTGTGTAAGCCACTCTGCCAGGGGGGTCAGAGGGGACTGATGCCAAGTAGCATGAAAGCTGTGATCCCTTGTGCTGGTACAGGGGCATCTGGAAGATTGCCCAAGCCATATATCACTTACATGAGGGGATTTGAACCCTTTTGCCAGGAGAGCTTTTATAGCCAGGGCTTGGGAATATGAGTAACATGGTAGTAACCACATCGCATGATGCCTCTCCATTTTTCCAAATCTAATGCTTAACTTTTGCTCTGGTGTGCACCAAAATGTTTTGCATCCCTGGAGTAAAATTGTCCAATTTCTTAACTGGGAAGAAAAAATACCTGCAGTTCAAGCTGACTTCATTGTTTATTTTAATTTTCTTTTTCTGTGAATGCTCAATGAAAACCTTAGCTTTTATACTTCCCTAGGGGCAAGTAAGGAGCAGCACCTTTTTCAGGCCAGGGGCTGTTATAGCCATCTAATATCCCCCTGCTTTTAGCAGGTAGGAATTGAAGGCTAAACCTTTGATCCAAACTTTCCTCTTGGGTTTCATGTATTACTCCCACGTTCAGGGAGTGGGCATTGGAGACTGGGTTTAGTTGTGTAATTAGTACCGATTGGAGTCTTGTAAATTTTTCTCCAATACTCTTGATTTATCATGTATATCCAAAAAAAGTCGTTGTTATATTTCCCAACAAATTAATTCGATGAATAGAATGAAAAATTCCTAAAGTCTTTTGGCAAAATCCTGATTGGAATAAATGATTCAGAAGCTGGGATTTTGCAGGACTTCAGATCTTGTTCTGCTCATTGTTGGAAGAGCCTATGTGAGTTTGATTGTTAAATCCTGTTTTCAGGAGCAGCTTAATGCTTAGAAATCTTATTGAAGGTTGATAGCGTATAAGTTTGCAAAAGCCTAAAAGACTCCGGCCGTGCAAAACCGAATGCAGCTAACTCCAACTAGCTTTAAAAAGCCAAGTTTTTGCAATCTTAAGCTACTTGCAGGGAAACAATGAGTTGCAGTGGGGGATCACCCCAAGCATTTCCACAGAAAGCAGCAGAAACTTCAGATTCAAGAAGACAGGGCTTTTGATGATATGCCTGTTTCTTCTGGGTGACGTTAGGCAGAGTAAAAATTTATTTTGCAGTACAAAAACATGGTATAAATTTTTGTGAGGATTTGAGAAGGGGGAAGTTGGTTGGTTGTTTTTAAACAGCTTGCAGTTAGCAAGCTATTACCAAACATCTCTGTTTTTAAGGACTTGATGGTCCTGCAATAACATACGTGACCAGATACATTAAGAAGTTTTATGCTGATCAGGTGGGGCTGTGCTCTGGGTTACGTGATGTGGAAAGTGTTTGTCCTGGAAGTAGCTCATCAAGACTCTTAATTTGACTGTTTACATATATATACATAGTGGTTTTGAGGAATAGCCTGGGATGCTTTGTGCGGCTCAGATTATTAAGGGCGGTTTTGTTTGACTGCCTAGCCCTGCTCTTCCCTTGGGGCTGTGAGGGGAATGGTTTTCTAAAAGAAGAACAGCTGTGCGGATGAATACAGTCATGTGAGATGTACTTTTTGTAGAGGCTAGAAGGCAGCCTGTGCTATAGCAAAGCCCATTTACAGTGAATCCTGACCTACCTGCTGGTGCACCACTCAAGCTGGGGTTTCACCATGACTGGGCACCAGCGGAGGTCCTGGTTTCCATGCGGGTGAGGGAGGGAAAAGGAGATCCAAAGCATTGAAATTATAAGACTTTCTTGAGAGGGTGGAGAAGGGCTCCCTGGGCCGCAGGTGGTAGCTGCCCCCCCTGTTTCAGTCCCTGTGTGGCCCGTAGCTCACTGGCCGAGCAGCTTCCCCCTGCGCATCTTCAGGAGCTGCGCAGAGCCGGGAACCACTGCCACAGTCGCATCAGTACTGGCCATGGAAGAGGGCTTTGGAAAAGGGAGTTGGCTGCCTTGGTTGCTGAGATCCAGCCACCCCAATCTAGATTGTTATCTTGATAAACTGCATTGCTAGGAGAAAGGGAAAAACCCTTTGCAGAGGGTAGAACCCAGTATACAGCAAGCTCAATACTGTTTTATCTTGGATGTGCTTATTTAAAGGCTATACTGTCGCTACAGAAAGATCACCAGTGACTTTCCTGTGTCTCAGTGTTTCTCTTCATTATCATATTTTGCTCTTAAACTCTACTAGTAGAGAGAGAATCGCCAACGTTTGAGGTGAGAAATCTACAGGACAGGGTTTGTTTGTCTCTTGTGTTCTTAGGATGAGGCTTAAAATTGTTCACACTTTGACATCCTCTGCAAAAGGTTTAAGAATTGATTTGCATGGCTTTCAGTGGCTTTCATTACAGCAAGAAATAGGGGTTTGGTTTTGTTATAACTTGAAGCTTAAATTTTATCAAGTTTCTGGTATGAAAGGTTAATTCTATTCTTGCAGGAATTTCTTTTCGTTGCTTCTAAAACAGGCGGCTGAAGGTGGTGCCAGAAGATAAATGATACCCCAAGTGGAAAATCCAATGGAATTGTAAACAAATATAAATATGTTTACACTGTATATAAACAAAAAATATATGTTTTTACATTATATGTGTAATATACGTGTATACATGTCCTGTGGGATGTTGTAGTCACAGTGCTGTGTGGTTGGAAGTGGTGGCAATTGCTGACTTTCACATAGTTGTTCAGATTTCTCCTGTGGTGCTGTTAGGAAATATAAATAAAAACAAAAACCCTTTTAATTAATCTTATTAAGCACAAGGCATGATCCTGCAGTCATACTTCAGGCGTAGCCTCTCTGAAGTCAACAGCATTTTTGTCTGTAGAAAGACTTAAAAAAGCCCAGCTGCACAGTCAAAAAGATGAGTAAGAGTGTGAAGAGTTTTTAGCTGAAAATCCAAGGAGGGGCCACCACTGCTCAAGAAATCACAAGCTTTCTTTTGCTTGAGTTTGACACTGGGACTCTGGGATTTTCTGACTCTAGCGAACTCCCTGGTTTCTTCTTTTGTGAAAGGAAAGTCACAGCCTTTTTTTTTTCCCCTTTCTGTTACCTCTCCCTCTTTCTTGCTCATTCTTTGCTCTTTCCCTTCCTTCAAAAACATGATGGAAAAGCTCTCAGGAGAGCCTTGATTTCTTCTAGGGATCTAGGTGAGGCAGGTTCCCTCCTCCCAGAGCAGCTGACAGTCAGCAACATAACCCTGGGTTCAGCTGGTACCAGTCTGCGTTCCTATTAGCAGAAGCAGGCACGTTAACCCCTCTGCTCCAAAGGAGGCCTTCAGGCCCCAAATATGTTGGTTTTTTTTTTCAGAGAGGGAGTTTCCTGGGGTGTTTCATCAAAACCAGAGTCATTGAGCAAGGCAGGGAGGATGAGCAAGAAGCCTTTCAGCTGGCTTCATTGCAGGCTCCAGGGGTGAGCAGGGGACCCCCTCTCCAGGCTGTCTCAGCGGACCCCCCATCCAGGCAGGCTGCAGGGGATGCCGAGCCAGGCACGTTCCCAGCCAGCAGCACTTTTGCAGCCTGCCTTTGGGAGGAGGCCAGAAAACCTGCGCTTGACTTTTGGCTGTAACCATCTGCAGAAGAGTAACGCAGTGATTTCCACTTAGCAAGGGAAAAATGAGGAACGCACTAAAAAGCTGCTCTATGAAGTAGAGCAGCACCTCTTAAAGTAAAGCCTTACAAGTGAACTGCTAAACTTTTCTCTTAAAAAAAGAAAATATGCATATTAAAAAACCTGTTTCAGTATCCCAGTACAGTAGGTAATGGATTACACCTTTGCATTTCAGCAGTGTCCCTAGGTTATGTAGTATTTATCATGTCATCAAGTTTTTCTGTGAAGAAGTCCTGATGCGCCTTGTATTTGAGTTTCTGAAAGAGCAAGACCAAAACCGCCAAAGCTGTATGTGTTTGCAAAAGGCATTTCCAGGGTTTCAGATTCAGCTTTGGTTGTTGGGGATTGTAGGTTGAGCTAAGGTTTATTAATTCCAGGAAAATACACAGCGACAAACTCATTATTATTGTTATTACCTTAATATTATTCTTTGCACTTGAAAATTACTACCAGGGAAGAAGGGGGAGAGTGGGGTAAGGCTTGGTTTTATTGATTGTGTTTCCTCATCCAGTTTGGTTTTAATCTTTTTTTTTCATTATTGTCTGTGAGGTTTTCCATTTGCTTTTTCATTGAACTATGTGTAATTGATGACATTTGAATTTATTTCCTGAACTCGTTATTAATTTAAGCATTTCATTATAACACTAAGAGCGAATAGCTGTGTTGCAGTTGAATACACCAATATTCAGTATAATTGATGCCTTACCCACAGAAGGTTGTCTTACAGTGTATGTGGGCATATATTATCCGTGCTCTCAGAAATACCACTAGGAAATGAATGTTGGTTCATTTATCTGATTTCTGCCTCTTTTTTTTTTTTTCCTGCTTTTAAGAGAAGCATGTTTTAAAGATATGTTTTTGTTATTATGCAATAATAATGTGTATAACCCATGGGTTATTTGTAATAATTGAAAAACAATTCCCCTGTTAATGTTGCCATGCAACCATGATTTAGTAGTATGAGACGTGTGTGTGAGCACAAATATACATACATCTACATGCGAAGTGAGATGAAGGAAATCGTACCCCAGAGCCCTTTCTCCTCCCAATGGCTTCCTTGTCTCTGATTTTTCCCTGTGTTATTGGAGAGCATGGACTCATATGCACGAGAAAGCATTGCTGTTATTAAGCTTATCATAATATTCCTGTGCACAGATCATAACGGAATAATAAAGATAAAAAGATACATGTTCATCCACAGGTTTTTTTAAATGAAGGTATAATCAAATGCAATACACTGCTGACAGATTACAACAGCATATGTAATCTGGATGTACATATAATGGTAAGAAGTAAGGGGGTTTTTTTGACTCTCAAGACTGAATTTTCTTTTCTGGATAATTGCATTGTGTCTGGATAGGCATTTAATCCAACAAAGTTTCTGCAGTTTTATAGAGAAAAATTTTTTTGGGGAAATAGCACAATCTAAATTGCTGCTGAATTTAGCTGAATGTGTGTCAGAGTTATTTTGTGTAATAGGTTTTTATGGTTGCTTTTTAAATATATCACTGTGGAGTCAGAAACCTGATTTTCCCTTAGTCTTCATTTTCCTCAGGTTTTTACTAGGGTTTTTTATGTGGAACTTGAAAGACATGGTGAGTATCTACAAGTTGCCTTAGGCTTAGTAGTATATTAGAGTATGTACTAGCCAGTGTAGTGTTTTCAAAAGGTGTGTCTTCACATTTTTATGAGCAAAGGTTTTATCTTGGTTGGCAAACTGATAGTGCATTAGTAAGTAGGCACCATTTTGTAATGCTTTGGTACGTGAGGATCATGGATTTTTCCCATTCTGTACCTAAGCCTCCATTTTTTCTTGAAATCTTTGTTCTAACTTGAAAAATACTGTGGCAATGCATGATTCGTAAGACTGGCAGTTGTGCACCAGGTTACCTGTTGCAGGTTTCTTTTGAGAAGATGATCTTTTTGTAAGATGAGACTTGTAATCAAGGGATGCAGAGAGGAAACAAATGTATGTCACATTCAACCGTTTCTAAGCGTCTCTCTTGTGACGGGTGGTCTGTGTTGAATTTCCTATCACAGTTGGCTCACCGTCCAGTGGTCATCCACACATGGGCCTCTGGCTGCTTGGCAGAATCACTGGACTAGACCCGTAAAGGTACAAATTCTAAAATAAGGTGCAAGTACATGGAGAAGATGGAGTTTGGATTAGATTTAGTCCACATTTCCAGCTTTGTATTTGGCTGCATTAATATCTCAGGGACTGTTCCTGATACTGTGGCCCTTACAGCCAGCACAGGGATCTTGCTGGGGAGCAGTGTCCAGACCGGTGCTCCAAACAGAGAGAAGGTTGCTGCATCCATTTTCCATTTGCCTTATGGATGGTGGGAGTTCAGCTGGCCAGCTTGCTTCTCAGTTATTTTGTTCCTGTTTGCTCGTCCTGTTGTTGGATGCAAAAGGCTGTTGTCCGCATCAGGCGAGGACATAACAGCGTGCCTTTAGAAGGGAGAGGTCTACATCTCTTGGAATAAATGAAAAACAGTATTTCAAGTAATGGCAACAAAAGATTTGTTTTCCAAGGTGGCTACCGAAGTAGCTGGGGAAGGCGTCTAGTAAATCAGCTGAGTGGACTTAGGAGGGGCAATTAATTTTTTCTGCTATCCTGCTGTCTATGGTAGAAAGCAAACAAAAGGGCTGCTTCACACCACGTCTGGTCTGTGCAACCCATGACACTGGTCCTGAAAAACAAGAATATGAGATGATCTGTGTGATTAGAATTCATGTTAGAAGTGATGGTTGCCATTGTTTCCAATATCGACCTGTAAAACTCAAGCAAAAGTAAATGATGTATAAAAATCTGCTGAAAAGACACTGCAAACCTAAGTGTAACCTTCACGTGATTGGCTCCTCAACTATAATATCTACTGATGGTAATATACTGTGGGGTACAAAATACCTGCTGTAAAGTGGCTGTGTTTGGGTCATTTGCAGTGTGTGTGTGTGTGCGTGTGTGTTACTGATTTTGGCTCTAGGAAACAGTTTCTTTTGCTTGGCTGCAAGTACACAGTTACCTTTTTATTTTGCCTTGTGCCTTGCTAATGAATGGGGCTATGTATGTGTGCATGGATGTGTGAACGTGTCTATGGAAGAAAGCAGCTGAATTTGTTCAAAAAACGGTACAGTATGAATAAACTGAAAATACAAATACTTCTGACAACACTGAGTCAACTCAGGGATCCTGTATGTCCCTAATCCATCTCCATCTAAGGCAGAGCAGTCTTTTTTTTTTTTTTTTTTTTTTTTTTCCCCCTTTTTAATAAAAAATAAACTTTCAGTGGAATTGGTGGAATAGTCAGAACTTCTGGAAGTTGAATGATTGGTGTTCCCAGTTGTGTTGGCCCTTTGATCTGAGATGAAAAAGAAATCTTAGCTTTNTTTTTTTTTAAATGCAGCAAAAAATCTATCCATATGTATTTACAGCGCAAGGAGTATAGCAATAGGAGCAACATATATTTTGGAAATATCTGCAGGGTTAGATATCTGCAAAGGTACCTGACATAGTGTGATATCTTACTAGCTCTGATACAATCATGACGTCCTTTCTCCCATTTCTCATCTGAACTGCCTATAGAGGAGAAAATAAAAATGATTAGGTTATGGCCATGAGTGGAGTCATGGGTTAATCCCAGTTCGAAACCAGTATACTTTTGTCTGTCAGCCTCAGCTGGAAAATAGTATGAGCAGTAGACCTCAAACAAAGTTTGATGTTAGCTTTTTTCCTTTCTTTCTTTCTTTTTTCCCCAGTGACTGTACGTAGTTTTGAAATGCTGCATGCAAAGAAGAGCAAGAGCAAAGGGGCCTGTTTATTGTTTTAAGCCAGAGAGTTCCAAGCAAGGAATTCCTTCTGTTTCTATTCCAACCAATAATTACATTTTTCCACTGTAGAAAGTACTTGTTATGTGAAAGGCATTTGTGTCTTAATAGAAGTTATGAGCCTGATCTTTAATGAGGATTACAAAGGACAGGTGAGAACCGGGTCACTGGCTTTTGTTTGGTTTTATTAAACACGAATTTATACAGGCTTAGAAATGCAGTAATTTCTTGGTAATGATAGGCATGAATTACCTTAAACTACTGAGTAGGTAATTTGAGCTTGTGAAACTCTCTTATATTCCAAGCTTGATCCTTCGCTACTTTGCATTTTTTGTAGTTTTTTAATTGTGGTGCGGCAGTAACTGCCCCATCCTACAAGCAGACTGCCTTTTTGTCCTTGCTTTTGTTGGTTCTCTAAAGAGGGGAAGTGACACAGTGAACAAGAAACTTTTGAGATGACAGTCACTTTTGAGACTTTGAGATGACAATGTCACTTTTGAGAGACAGCTGATCATAATACAGTCTTAAATTAAGTTCTCTTGTTAGAAGTACCTTGTCATTGCTTAGCATCCTTTAAAGGAAGAAAGGACGAAAGAAAAGGTCAATTTGCAAGAGGGAGAAACCAGAAAGGGATCCAAGTGCAAGCAGGGCTCCCTGCCATGACCTGCTCAAGACAGGTTTTGCTTAAATACTGCAAGGGACAGAGGATTTCATCTGAATCCTTCCCATTAAAAGAACGCGCTTCCTTTTTTGGGAGAAAATGAATGAAATGACTTTGGGGCTGGTACTGATTTTCTTCCAACATTGGCTCGATCATTCTTCTGTGGAAGGAGGCAAATCCCATCCCAAAGCCACCTCCAGCCAGAGGGAAGTGTTAAAAGCAAGGAAGAGCATTGACAGAAAGTGGTTGGGCGAAGCTCTCAAGCCCTTGAGTGCTCCTCCAAAGCCTCAGATACCAAAATGCCCAGAAAATGGCATGACAAGAAGCTTCCTTGGGAAGGTTCCAGTGCCTGCAGTCAAGGTAGCTGCTGGCCTCCTTCTTGCAGCCTTTTGGCTCAGGTGGTTCCTCCCTGATGGGATCTAGGAAGCTTTAGAGGCTCATGAGAATGGGAGGGAAAAGGCAGCTTGAGCTTTCTGGCCTTGGGAAAACAATTGGTTTGGGTTGCGTTTGGGGGTTAGAGAGGCCTTCAGGAGCCTGAGGTTATCCTGACTGGACTGGCAGACCCCTGCACTGGAAAAAGAGGCACGAGTGCCAAGCCTGAGCTAACGTGTCTCCCCTGGGACACGAAGGTAGCTGCAGGGGCCAGAGCCCCAGCATGAGTTCCCGGACCGATGGTGTCAGCAGTGAAGTCACTTCTCAGAGGCTAATTGCTACTGCAGGGAGGAGGGGTGGCCTCAGAAATGCAAACTTGTCATTAAAAGCCAGATTCCAAAAAACACATATTTGCTCTGCTGAGAACTATTTTCCACTGACTGCTTTTGTACCACTGTCTGTGGAAAGGATATAAAAGGAAGAATAAGGCTCTCATCTCTATTCCAAACTTTTATGAGACATAATAAAGACATCACAGGGAAAGTCTGGTGTCTCCAGCTGTTACTCGCCTGGACAACTCCACTGGGGACGCTGGTCATCCACCACTGTAAAATAGGCTACCATCTTGTACTTGGGGGACACTGTATCAGTTTATCCTAAATAACAAGGTCTACACAACTTAGTCATATGGCCTACTGTGCACAAATTTAAAGGGCATTCCTTATGTTATTAATAATACCCAGGTCATGCCCGAGAGTGCTCCAGTGGATGAGCGTTGGTGTGTGGGCAGGTGGAAGTCTGACCTTGAAGCTGCTCCTGCTCTGCTGGCAGAGTGTGTGTAGCCATACATTAACACATATGGAAAAGGGTCATACAGTGAGGCCTGACCAAACAGTGTAGTTGAAATGTGGCCAACCTTGTGATGAGTGAGGGACAGCTGACCTAACAGCTCTATGGGGACGGTGGATCTTGGTGATGTTCCCTGGATTATTTCCTATATCTTGAAGCAATTAAGTTCAGCAGTTCTCAGCAATCAGGAAAAAGAAAGATTTAGCTTGCGTAGTACAGTGAAAGCCGATCGTCTGTTAAAATTGAGAGTTAGTATGGCAGCAAAGGAGGTGAAACTTCTCAGCATGGCACCAAATTTCTCTTTTTAGCTTCACCCACCTGCCCTGCAGGTCCCTTAAAAGATGGGAGAAGCAAAAACATGATTGGTTTTGTTGACTGGTCCTGAAATTGTTTCGGGGCTTAATCACTTAGGTGAGCAATTTCTGCTGCTTCTTCAGCCTCTGAGGCAGTGTGATTTAAAAATCTGCTGCACTCGCTTTTCATCACTTAAGATAAATATTTATGAGAGAAAGAAGAAATAAGAACGTTGGGAATATCTAGTAAATAGAAAAGTTTTTGTCCTTTTTTCCCTTTTTACTCAAAGATTTTCTGTGTCGGCTGGGATTGGTGAGCTCATGATCTATAAATAGGTTCCATCCAGGGAGGAGAGGGAAGAGGCGGGAGACTTTAATTAATTATATAGAAATAGTTGTTTTCACAAAATAAGCAGTAACTCCAAGATGTTTGAAGCCAGGCTCTCTGGGCTTGGGGGTGGGGTGTGCCTACAGCATTTGCTAGTGAGATCATGGAATAGGACAGGAAATCTCTCCCTAATGCCAAAGAAAACTTTTTTTTTTTCCCCCTAGTTCTTTTTATGAAACAACTGTTGAGGTTCCCCAACTCCCTTTCAAGCTTATTTTCTGATAGTGAATCAAAGGATCGATTCAGATCAGACACCCCGCTCCCCCAGATCTTCATATGCACATTTGGCTGCGTGCATATCAGCATACTCAGGTATGTGGTTTTGCTTGCTCATGTAAGTGCTGGGATGACAAGGGTCTTTGCTGATGAAACAGCAATTTGTGGAGCTGCAGAATTTATGATGTGTGACATTCATATTTGCTGATTTGGTTTGTTAGGGGAATATCTGTGTGTTGAAAAGTAAAGGAAAACTTTCAGTCCCTATGACATCTTTAAAACAGACCTTCACAATGCACACACAAAATCTTTTTATTCCACTGTATAATTTGATTGGATATCCAATATTCTTCAATCATTGCATTGAAGAGGCTAGATAGATGCTAGTTTCATGACAAAGTCTAGCTGAGCAAGTCCATATTGAGGCTGTATCTCCCTCTGTGTAAAATTTTTCCTAGCAAGTAATGATTAACAATAATTTTCACACTATAGTTGCTGTTGCTGCTGATTCATCATTGACTTGTCCTTCATGTTATTCACATGATTACTTGCATTCCACCTGTGTTTGGAAATTATTTACTGCAGAAGAAACCTGTGAAGCTCACGCAACAGAGCTGTTAATGTTAAAAGAGTAAAGACATCTTAATTTCTTTCCATCATGAACATCTTTTTCCTCCTTATGTGTAATTCTGTCACACACTTTGCTTTGGCAAGTGGAGAAGTGCACGCAGAAGAGTTTCTGGACACAAGGTGTTTGCCTGAAGTTGCCAAGTAAACTACGTTTCAAAAAAAATGGAATAAAACTCATGAGATTTTTCCTCTGAGAGCTGAAACTCCCTTAAATGCACAAGAGAATTTTTCCTGGACCTTTGATTGCTTTTGAAGCCATGGCCACCTGTGCCAGACCACTGTGGTCCATTTTCAAAGCTACTATCAGTAACAGGATTTTTTTTTTTCCTCAGGTTGCGTTGCAGACTTGCAGCTCACAAGAGGCCCTGTGGCCTTCCCAAGTGGCCCAGTGCCACCACTGTATGCCACCACTGCTGCCTGGGAAGCTGGCCTCAGGGAAGCAGTGCATTCCGCCACCATGCATAGCTTTCCCTGTGCCTTCCTCTGTCTGACCCCTGGTTTGTGCAGTGTTGGGATCTGGGCGTTGATGGCAATGGGTGTGTGAATGCTTTGTGCATTTGTAACTCCTGAAGCGGATAAGCAAAAAAAGGAAAACCAAACCCCAAACCTGCTGGCTCAGTTTGTGAGATACTGAGATTTCCAACCATGAGCAAGTTGCTGATGCCTTCAGTGTTGGCTGTGGGCTGAAGGAGTTGGGGAAGGTCTGTGCCTGGCAGGGTCTGGCCCACAAACACAGAGGAAATATTAACTCTGTTCAGCTAACAGAGAATACTGCTGACAAAGAGGCAAAGCAGACATCAGACTGCTTGTTATACAAAGAAAACAGAGGCCCAAAGGGCTTTCAAGGATGATAATCAGAGCAACTTTTAAGAGGTATCTGAGGTAGGCCACACCCACCATTTCAGTCATTTCAGGTGATTTTTACTTGAATTATTGTACAGCGCCAGGAAGAGTTCCCAGTCAGTAATAACACTGATCCTCTTTGTGTTCTTGCAGTTTTAAAATACCCAGCGAAACCCCATTTTCGAGGAAAGCGTGGTATCTGTGGAATTTTCTGTTAGAAATAGAAAAACCGAGCTGTTGTATGCACAAGAAGGGGCCTCCAAGATTAAATTACTCTGAGCTGCACTTGCTCTCAGTCATAGGGAAGGTCAGCCTGAGCCAGTCTTTTTATCCAAAAAAAATCCCCAAGCTTTCATGAGCTCAGGCATCCCTAATTGCTCTGTACATGTGGGTAACTGTGACCCACATTCTTTGGTGACTTCAGTTGCTGTGGAAAGAAGGCGCCTCAGTATGCTCAGGGGGTGGCTATTAAATGAATTGACAAATTTTCATATCCTTGAAGCCTCAGTGAAGGCATTAAGAAGATTATGAGGCAGGGAGAGATAAGGGTATGAGCAAAATAAAAATTATGCTCTCAAAACCCTAGGGAAACCCACAAGTTGTTGCTAGTATGACTGAAGGGCTTAGACCAAGATTATGAAGAGTGATTTGAAGAAGCTACCTCAATCATCATTAAAGAGGTGAGCCTTTATTTTAGGTTCCTGACATGGGAGGTGTTTGTGTTACCTGGCTTTGCTAGCTAAGTGTGTAGGAAGCAGATTACCAGCTGTGAACAGACATACGTTCAGTGATGTCTCCCAAAAGTAAGAAGCTCTTAAAATTCAGGTCAGGTATATAATTGTCCTGTTAGGTGGAACAAAATATCCAGATGTTCATCTAAACTCTCATTTGGGAAAGTGTCCCTCTTCACCAAAAGTACAAACTGGAATTACTGAGATGTAAGTATGTGCTGTAGAGTCAGGGTCCATGATGAGAATAAAAAACTGGACAAACTTAGCAAAACTGTATTTTTCCCAGTGCCTGATGTAAGCCTCTACCCCTGGTGCAGGTCAGAGAACCCACATTTCCAAATAACTAGGGGGGAGAGTTCGTTGTAAATTCTATATACTGGAGGGTATATAGTGGGTAGATGCATAGCATCTAACTTTTGAGACTTAGCATAGTGTGAAGTGGACAGTGCAAGTAGCCCTCCTTTGAGATACTTTCTTAGCGTTTTTGGTTTAGGACTTCTTGGATGAGGACACTGTTCATGGTCCCCTGTAATGTCAATTCTAATGGTTCGCAGACAGGCATTACAGAACAAGAAAACCAATAACAACAAGAAAAGCAATAACAAGAGTGTGTGCTCTGGCAATAAGTGCAGGGTTCTTCAGTATTCACTCCTGTCATTCTTCTTTTGTACCCTTTGGAAAATGTGCAGCAGCATAAAAACCCCTAACGAGTTAAATAAATTCTCAACATCTCCAAAACAGGAGTGTTCTGCCAACATATTATCAAGGCTTCCAAGACATTTTCTCCTCTGCTCTAGAGTATATGTGCTAGTAGCCGGGATTTGCAGGGGAGACTTTTTTCTGTCTAAACAACAACAAAAAAGCTTTAATTTGAGTATAGCAAAGGAAAGAGAAATATAAACTGCTGGTAAATGTATTTTCTGACAAGTTGGGGTTTTTTCCTCCTAAAAAAATAGACAGATTGTCTTAGCAATTCTGCAATGAAGATATTTTCAGTGCCTTTCATTAGTGGTTTTAATCCATTCAAAAATAACAGCTAATCAGAAGAAAAGGGTGAAGTCAACTCTGGCACACATAATCAACAGTATTCACAGCAGTACTGTACTTACCCCAAGTTCAGAAGTTAATAGAAATTTCTGTTGACTATCTTGGTATGAATTTATTAAAAAAAAACACAGTTAGAGCCATATCCGGCACATCCTTTTGCAAGTTTAGTATTGCTATGTTGCATCTCCCTGTTGACATTTCAGATGTAGTATCTACTAGTAGCTTGTGTGCTTAGAAAAGCAGAGAGCTAGCAGGCCATAAATGAGTGTTAGGATAGTTGAATTAACACCTTCTCTGAAAGAGCACTAGCAAGTGCAAAATTAACACAAGTGGCCTATACTTTTATATTAGTTAGCTTTTGCTGATAGTCATAATTTGGTAGAAGAGTTGTCAGATAGATAAAAGCCTGGTACTGGAGATTGTTGAAGGGGAGTTAACGGGCTGGGGGAGATTACTTAAGGAGATGCTTGAGGCAAGGGGCTTGCAACCAGTCATGGGTGGAGATGAGGGGTGGGAGCAAGTTGAGGAAGCATATTGATAACTCTGGGTTGAGGCCAACATCAGTTCAGAGGAGTCGTTCTACCTTTGGGGAAGAAATGAATGACCCTAAGGGTGGGCAAAAATAAAAACAGAATACGATTATATGAGCTGCCAGACCAGGCTCAGGAAGGTTGGAGGGTTTTGGTTGGACATAAACGAGTCAGAGAAGGGTTCGGGTGTATTGGCTGATCATTGTCATCCCATACAAGCTATGTGAGACTCCCTTGGGGAAAAAAAACCCATATGTGATCTGATTTGAAAATCAGGTGAAGTCAAGGTGAAGCTGAGGAAGTTTCAATATCCTTCTTTGGGCTGTGCCATTTCACATATGGCGGCCGTTCTTGGTCATCTGCATTCAGGAAGAGAGAGCTCAATTAGGAGCAACATGTTGCATTGGTATTTCAACATGAAGACTCTTCCCAGAGGCAGAGTCTCTGACCTGTAACTGTGTTTCATCCAGAGCCAGGCAACCTTTCTTCCACCAGCAGTTCTTACTTACTGTTTTCTTAAGGCATTCTCTTTTCCTTCTTCTTAAGTCTTAGATTTGGCAATTAACCAAGTTGAAAAGGACCCTTCAAGGTCGAAGTAAACAATATTTAAGAAATCTTCTAAAAAATGTTTGTTTCAGGAGGAGGGGGGACAAACAGCAGCTGTCTTTGAGCAGGGTTTGGTTCTAATAAGGGGTCTTTTGCACGATCATACCTGAAGTAATCTGGTCTTATGTTCCAGCTGGCAGTGGTCCTGCCCTTGTACCATGAGAACATTGGGCCCATCAAATACTATTAAGGGAAGACAGGCTTTTTAAATGCCAAAATACATGCAGTGAAAGACTTACTTGGTATGACCTGTTCTAGTGCTGACAAGCTATTTTCTTACTGATAACCTACCTTATGTGGCCTGAAAAACGTGTGGTTCTCTTGCAGTCCAGTCATGATCTCTGTGGTAGGAAAAGAGCAAAATCTGGAGTACTTTGATGTTTTATATCCCCAGATAATCAGCTAGGTGAAGCCAGCAAAAGGCAACTGCCCGTGAGTTATTGCAGGGTAAGATAATGATCCCATAATCCAGCATTCCATCCATGTTAAAATGCTTTACTCACGTTGAAATGCTTTCTAGACCAAGCCAGATGCATTGTTTTAAGCATTCAGCTTGTTTACCTGTATTAAAAAAATTAGTCTGTGAGCACCTTACTTTCTTCTGGCAGGTATCTGAGTTGTTTTGGGCGGTAAGGACTTGACCGCATGTAGTGTGTGGGTTAGGGACAAGAATAAGAGACGTTGCTCCTAGGCACAATCCCATGTTGTCAGCCTGTAGTCAGATATACCTAGAGCTCCCATGTTCAGCAGCTGCCTGCTTGTGCTGAGACAGGTATGGCCAAAGATGCCCATGGAGGAAACAGCTGGTGTCCCTCAGTGCAGCCTGTGTGGTGCACCAGGTGAATATCTGAAACAGCAGAGAGATGGGAAGAACTGGGGAAGAACATGAGCATTGCTGAAATTTCTCCTCTCTCAAGTCTCAAATTTAGCAAACAGCAACATTCCCAGGTTGCTGCTTCTAGGCACTATATTAATATGATCATTACCAGTTTCCTGCACTACTTAGTTGAAACCACACGTAGTATTTACACTTCAACACACTTATGTCCAGAAGTAAGGCCATTTTGTTACATCTCTGCTTACGCTCCCAATCACATACCCCAGGGATTATGTTTGACAGCATTACGCTGCAGAATTTGGGTTGTTGTTTCCCCATGTCCCCCTTATAATGGAGTTCGAACTCAACTGTTTCATTGCTCATGTTACAATTATCAGGAACTTTTCTTTTTATGATAAAGGACTTTGAGAAAGAGACTGTGAGCCAGCCTGAGCTTCATGTTTCTCATACCCAGGTCTGTGTTTGTTATGCAGTAATAGTACAGCTATTTGGCTAATTAGCTGGCTATTTATCTGATTGACTCTCCTAAGAATATGAAATGCTGTGAAATGTTTCAGAAACAAAACAAAGTTTTCCAGATAAAGCTTCGCACTGTGTCATTGGAAGGGAAAATTCCAACCCCTTTGGCTATGTTTTCTAAGCAGACTAGAAACTGCTATGGAAACTCATGCAGTAAGCTGGGTTCTCAGCTGGGTTATATTGTAATAGAGAATCATTGCACACTAAAAGTGTTACCTAACATCAGCGAGAAGTGGCATCCAAAATTTCTGAAAGCCCTGAGTTGCGTTGTTTCCGTTCCCTATTTGTTAGATAAGACAGCACCAACCCTTCAGCCGGCTGGAATAGTGTGAAGATTGAATTTATTTAGTGCTCACAGAGTGCCCATGTGTTATGGAGCTGAACACCATAGGAAACCCCATGAAGAAACAATTTTCTCTCTCTCCGAAACAGTGCAAATAAAGCCTGAAGCCAGACAGTGAGCAGTGAAGGAAAAACAAAATGTTTACTCATTAGCAGAGCTTCTCCATCCTAATGACAGAGCAAGGCAAGGCGTCTGTGGGAAAAGTTTTCTGGGTAGCCTGTGTAATTTAGAAATGTGTGCAAGGCTGAACCAGTGTGGTGCAGGCAAACTTATTTCTGCTGTTCCCTAGCATTGAACAATTTGACTTTGCAGCATTAATGGAATCATAAAATATCTCAAGTTGGAAGGGACCTATAAGATCATCGAATCCAACTCCTTGCTCCTCGCAGGACTACCTAAAACTAAATCATATGACTAAGAGCATTGTCCAGATGCTCCTTGAACTCTGACAGGTTTGTGCCATGACCACTTCCCTCGGGAGCCTGTTCCAGTGACCAACCATC
Organism: Pandion haliaetus; assembly: GCA_013401275.1. Classification (NCBI taxonomy): domain Eukaryota; kingdom Metazoa; phylum Chordata; class Aves; order Accipitriformes; family Pandionidae; genus Pandion; species Pandion haliaetus. The sequence goes on along the minus strand of VYZV01044837.1, from coordinate 9,134 downwards.
CTCTCAGTGAAGAACCTTTTCCTAATGTCCAATCTGAACTTCAATGATGCTGTATTAATATTAATCATTAAACTGGATGGTATGCTAATGAAGCCAGAAGGTTGTTCAAGTCAATCTTACTGCATCCATTAAGCTGTTGCAAGCAACAACAGCAAAACCAGCCAATGGAACATTATCTGTCATTTCCTTAACAGGCCATTATAAAACAACTGGCATCTGCCTGCCTGTTATCAGGGCTGCAAAGGCAGGCAGTCGCCAATGTGCAAAATGAAGAAGTACTGCACTTCTTCCATTATCAAGATGAGAGTTCTTTCTGTTATCCTTTTTTTTGACATCTCTGAAGGGATATGGCCTTAAGGAGAGGAGGCAGCCTCTTGGGTCTGTCTGGTCACTGTCACCACCAGACAGCTATGTAAATAGAAACCCCTCTTGAATGAGCAGAGGCTGCGAGTTGATGAAAGAGAGTTCATAGGTTGCCACAGTTAGACAGCAAGGGACATTTGAACAACATAGAACCAAGAATGTTCCCAGAGGAAACAGCTGTGAAATTTTTCATTTGGTTACGCAGCTGCTCAGAGTTCGTGTTCACTTGATCACTCACATAAAACTGGAGAACCTCCCAGACTGCCAAGAGGAAAAAGCAAGTGAAGGGGATGCTTCACCCATAAAGCACTTGCTATGCTGTTTTGTGGTAAATGGAGGAGAAAATCTAACACAGCATATGAGGATGGCAGCTTTGTACAACTGAAGCTATATGTTTGATTTGCTGGGCAGTGCCATCTTTTGTATTTCTGGAAGTAGAAGCCTACTGAAGATTGCAAGGAAACAAATCCACAAAGAAGCTGAATGTGGAGGCAACTGCTCTGGTGTTTGAGTAGTACTGGAGTAATATCACGCCATCAAGCATCTCCAAGCCTGCATTGATTTTCTCCTTACGTTATTTTCTTTTCATATGAAACCAGTGAAATACTGTCTGAGTCAGGTAAGAAAGGTAGCTTTAGGTCTATAATTTTCTATAAATGTGTGCCCTGATTTGAACCATGATTTTGAAGATAAAGGAGACCTTGTCTTTCAGAAATCACAGGAAGCAGTTAAAAGGTCGAGAATCTGAATGCTGTCAGACTCATAATTAGGATAATAGTAATGTCTGTAGAGCACTAATGTTGCACTTGCGTCAGAACGTGAAAGGCAGAGGGGCATTACCTGGAGATGCTTACAGCCTAAGTTCATGGTTCAGGAAGCTACTTCCACATGTGCTTGTTCCAGCTGAGAATGCTTCTACGGTAAATTTTAATTGCATATTTAAAGCAGAACTCACATTTGAAGTGATTTGGGAAATGTGCATAATGAGACAGAGCCTGGGCTTTGCAAACTGCTGTGGATACTGAAAATAGGTCAAATAAATCATATGTTCTGTAGCTAAGAGATTCTCACCTACATGTTTAGAATAGAGTTAATTTCTAGATTCAGATGTCTAAATTTAGGCATTCATATTATAGCTGCGTAACATCAATACCATAGCTTCAGTGGTGATCTAGTCAATACTAGGGCCTGGAGAGGTATTCAGCCCAGTCTAAACTAAACATCTGCATTTGGTCTGCTGAAATGGTTTCTACATCCATTGACTATGATGGGAACAGTGACACCTAGATCACATAGCAATCACTTGCTGTGTAGGCACCTAAAAGTGCATATCAGATTCCAGACTGAATCCCACTCTTAAAGTTTAGTGAGATTAACTTATCCACAGTGACAGACCATAAGATGTTCCCTGATAATCTGGAGATGAGAACATGCCAACCTGGAGCCAGACACTTGTTTTATGGAGCAATGAAACACTCTCTATTCAACCGAAGTACTTCTGTTGTTGTAGTGGAGTCACCAGTCAGGCAGGATAGGGCGACTCTAACCTTTTTCATTTTTATTATTGACAATGTTCATAGTCTGACAATGTTTAGCATGAGNTGAGGCTCTCTCTACTTTATCTGTGCCACCATTGTTTCACTAAAGAAAGTTGGGATCCATACCAACATGGCTCATCCTCTGGACTGGAGAAAGAGATCAGAGCAGTGACTGACACCAGGACCAGATTAATGTTTTCTCCAGCATCTGTGTGCAGCTTGGTTTGGTCACTGTCACCCACCACAGTTCTCTATGATACTGGTACCTGGAAAAACTACCTTGGAGAACCTATATTTTGGACTATTTGAAAGCTGTCTTTTAATAAACAGAGGGAGCAACTGATGGTCTGAGTTACCCAAGAAGTTTGGCTGATCCCCTGACTCTAATGTGTTTAGTCACGCAGTGTTTCCCTGTGGTCTGTCTCTTAGAGCAATGTTCCAATGGTTGTCTTCTTCCCAGTGCTAGTCTGACTGAGGTGGAGTAAGGAAGTGCAACACTGCACTTTTCCTTATTCAATGAGTACTACTTTTCTGGGAATAACAGTGCTATGGTGGGAAATGTTTAGTTTTCTACGATACTTAATCACAATGGTATTTCTGAGTAATCCTCTTTTTTCTCCCCAAATCTATCATCTCGTGGTCATCTATTTTCTTACAGGAGGAGCTGGGCATTGCCTGTGAGTTGCTGGAGTCAGACTTCCTTAAGTGCAGCGTGGGATTTCCTTTCATGAGATCGAAATCTAGGGTAATGTTGTGATACTTGCATTGGAAGAGTGATAGTCCGTTCATCTCTCTGTCTCCAGGGAGTGTCTGGAAAGGCAACTGCTCTGCTAAATGTCTGTGATACTTTCTGTAGCTTTCTAACCTGGATATCCAAACCTTTCACAGTTACAGAGGGTAGCTGTCCTCTTTCCCATCAGATAGAGCCAATAACAGTACCTTGTGCACTGCTATACAATGCTCTTGAAAAATGATGCAAGAGTTGCAGCTACAAAAAACTTACATATTTCCTCTGCAGAAAATTAGAAAAGGATTCTCTTTATATTGCCTTACTCTGTTTTTATTTTTGTCTTCTCTCACATAAAGTGCAACTGAATTTGTACAAATTACAATGAAAATATCTTAATGATTTTTTCATATTATGGCCTCCTGGCAGCTTTTAAAGACAATTTTGTTCAGTAATAGAAGATGAATTCTCTCATAATTTTTAGAAATCCAGCTGAGTTCTTTCTGTCACTAAACTGAGCTGTACAAATGACCAGCCCAGGAAGGTGAGAAGATGAGGAATAACTTCAGGATAACCTGAACAAAAATGAGTCTGAAATTTTTCAGCAAATTTCAATTTCAAAAACTAATCCTTCTCATTTGAATTGACATATCCCTTGACCCGACATAAAATTTTTTTTAATGTGTTTTATTGACTGTAACATGCTTTTTTGAAACATTTAAAAAGTTTTTAAATGGAATGGAAAAATAAATGCAGTAGCAAAATAGTATCTGGAATGTAAGAATTTCAGTGTTTTGCCTCAGAGTAATGTAGTTGGGTTATCTTCAGTTTTTTTTCAGCAAGCCATTGAAATTACCGTGAATTTGGAAACTGTTTCACTTTGCCAAAACCTGTTTTGGAGTTAGGTAGAAAAGTTGTTGCATGGAGAAGTAAATGTAGTGCTACAGTGGTCATCAAAGTAGATTCTCTTTTTGAAATTAGCACCTGATTTTATCCATTATGATGGGTGGCCTGAATGCTGCTTTAGCTTGTGCTGGTTGCTCCATGTCTCTGTGCAGGTTTATGGCATGACCTTTGTTCCTCCAAACGATCTCTTCACCAGGAAGTAACATACAGATTGGTGCTGAGGTAGTGATCCCGTTATACTAGAAGCCTCTTCCCCTGGCAGATGATCTCCTCAAGAAATATCTTTGGCAACTCTACTAAAGGCCTTTTCACAATGAAAAATTGGACTTTCCAGTATTGAACAGACACAATTGCTAAGATTTGAAAACTACTGTACAGTAGAGGAAGCTCTCTAACATGTATCAAAATACACTACTTTTGTACAGCTAAGCCAATAAAATATATGTGAAGTTTCAGAATAAATACATTTTGAAACAATATACAGTGTGTCTAAATACCGCTTTTTCTTTGCACAGTATGAGTTCAGTGTGATCTTTGACACAAGCCACTTGTCTGGGCAAGAAGAAATGCTTACCTTCCTTGTCACTGCCCAAAGGTAAGGGAACCTTTGTATGTCTTGATGACTTGGATATTCTTTGTCATATGAAGTGTGCATTGCATATGCTTGACAGTGGTGTGGTGTTATTTGTAGACAGGTGTATGTGTAGTAAATTAGGTTAAATTACTGGGGCTAAATGCATGTATTTTGATAATACAGAGGAACCATGTGATCCAGCTTCCTGAAAAATGAGGTAGGATGATACTTAGGTTTTCTTTGCCGGGCAGTTGCAATTCTGAAAGAGCATTTTGTGTTCTCTCAGTTGGAAGGCCATTGTGTTTCTGTTCCCATCCCTTTGGGCCCCGTATCAAGCTCAGCTCAGCTGCAGTTGACGATCAGCACCAGGCAGACCCATTTGTTCCAGCATTTGAATGAAATAAGTGTGCTTGGATGCAAACCAAAAAAGATAAATGCTTTCATCAGATGGTCAGGGATCTCACTGACAGTTTCCAAAGTTGCATGTCTATTTTTTTCCCCCTCTGGATCTTCAGCGAGCTATGACAGACTGCGTGAAACAGCTGAATAGGGTACTTCCCCAAGGGCACTTGGAGCAGGCATTGAAGTAGGGTGATGCCAAGTATGCGTGCATAGGGATTTTATCTCGGGCAGAATAGAAGGTGTGACACATGCTCTGTGCCTCCTAAGATGATGCGCCACAAAGAAGCAGAGTCCATGGGTGATTCAGTCACAGGCAGTGTCAGGGTGTGTATGGGAACTGATGGTAGCACAGCTGCATTAACCGGGGTGTGTATGGGAACTGATGGTAGCACAGCTGCATTAACCTGGGCCACGAACTGCTGCTCTGACATGCTGGGGGTGTGACTGGTTCCTGCTTCCACTCACTGTGTGAGTGGGCCAATGTCATACCCTCCCGTGTCAAAATCAGGATCTCCAGCCTGAATTCTCCTCCCCAATTTGATCACACCTCACTGACTGGCTGGAGATGAGAGACGAGATGTAGCAGTTGCTGAGTGACTGCTCTCATAAGACATAGTCCTCCTCTGCAATAACAGCTGTAGGTGGGAACAAGATCCTGCAGCACGTGGACCTGGTATGAAAGGCTGAAAGTGAGACCTCGCATCAGAGAGGCAAGACCATGTTTTGCATGTTAGAGAAGTTCTATTCTCCAGGAGTTCATTGTGTGTTCAAGTGACCCTGTGATGCTTCTAGGTCAGGGATATGCATCAGTATCTGCTAAGTGAATGCTTTAAATTTGCCCAGCCAGTGTTTTTCAGATTGTACCACCCATTTCCCTGCCATGGATAGCACAGGGCTTTCCTCTGTAACCTCACTCCTCAGATTTCTGTGCCCTACCAGGGAGAAGGGTTAGTCAGTGCCTTTATATGGAGCAAAGAAATAAAAAGTAGTTTGTACACATAGTGCGAATGCTCAGAGGGGTTAAGAGAAAGTTTCTCATTTCAGAAGGATGGGTGGGAGGACAGTTGTGTTTTGAAGGATTCAGCTGAACCTCCAAAGACAACAGTGCAGGTCCCAGTGCTGATTACCCTCACTTTCTCTGTGACTTTGGGCAAATTGCTCAATTCCCTCGCTGTCAAATAAGTGTAATAGAATCTTTCTACCACAAGAGCTGCAGGGAGCCCTGGGGTAAAGTGAGTGATAAGGAACTGCAGAGGAAGTGTCTGTGCTGTGGCCAGACTGCAGTGAGTGGGGACATTGTTTCCACACAAAACTGGAGCTAGTCTGGCCGAAATGGCTGGATGCAGAGAAGCTATGCCATGCTGTCATGGGAAAGTAAGTATTGCCCTTCAAGTGGCCAATTAAGTCTGTCTCTTGAAGCTGCAAACTTGGCAGTAGCGTCTGTAACAAGAGACTGGTTCAGTAGTGGGAGAGATCAATTAGAGAAAGAACTAAACATTACATTACATTTTTTGTTTTTTAAAAAAAAAAACAAAACCAAAACCTTCTTTTGTGCTTCCTGACATGAACTATTTTTCTAGAGCTAGATTCACTGAGCTATATTCTCCTTTTCTGACAGTACCTTTGCTCCATTTGAAACAGATAAGCACATACCCATGAACCCTGTACAGAATCTACTTGCTTATTCTGCTTGCCACCATGGTATCTTGGTATTTGTGTTGGATGAGAAACATCTCCTTTTTGGACTGTTCTTTGAGCCTATTCAGAGGAAAAGCTTTTATTAAGCGTTTTTTTCCTGGGACTGAAAGTTTGTGGGTTTTTCCATCTGAGCCATAGTTTTATTAGCAGACATGGCCAATGTGTCAGTTGCAGAAAGCTGAGCTGTATCTATGCATGTATGTAGCCAGCAGGCTCTGTTTTTGTAATCTGAGCAACTCATCATCTGCATGGTATCGCTTGGGATGTCACTGCCTGCTGTTTCCTCAGTGATACTGTCCTCAAATAAATAGGATCCTATCTTTTGGTTTGCCAGTTTGATTTGTGAGTAAATCCAATGAACTGCAAAGCAAAAGTGATTCTGGAGTCACTGCTGAAGTTACTGGAAATTTATGTAACATATCTTTCAAGGTTGGTCATCTGAGCTGTCACCCTCCAAGCAGACTCGCCATCAGAATTAGAATAATTACAAGTTTGCGTGTTGGACATGCATTTAAGGAACCTTTCCCAGACTTCATACATAAGTGTTCACACTGAAATAAACTTGACTCAAATGAGAGATGATTGCTCACTTTTCTTTCCTCCTCCTGCTTTTGTCCAGTTGAGGCAACTGCCTTTGAAAACGTAAAGTAGAAGTACTTTCATTTTGGCAACTAAGTAGAGGAAGAGGGGGTGGAACTGCTGAGAGGTTACGGCCAGTTCAGTATGAGGGTCTTACCCAAAAAGCTGCTTGTAGTGGCACCAAGTTGGTGCTGTGGTACAATGCAGGTGCAATGAAAGCACAGTTTCATTTACTAAGTCAAGACCCTCTGTGGGGTGTGTGTATCCCTCCCAAATGGATGTACAGTCAGGCTGGGAGAAAATGAACCCTTGCCTTGGAGTCTAAATGTCCTTCTTTCTCTCCGCTATGTATGACAGCTGCTGTAGTTTTGCACTGCCATTTGAATTCATACATTGCTTCAAGATAGGTTTTTGGGTGTGAGCCGGCTCATGTCACAGCCATAGAGGAGCAGCTGCAAAACACATGCATTATGTGTGTGCCCTCTCCAAGGTGGGTGAACAAATGTAACTCTTAATCTTTAAGAGGCTTCTTAAGGAGAGCTGGCATCACTCAAGTAGAGAGGCTCAGAGTACAAGGCAGAGAGATGGTAGCTGTGAAACTGTGTGATATATTGCAAAGGCTGTCAATTTACAGCATGTTTATTTTTCCTTTCTGGCACAGTGGAAACCTAGAACGCACTGAATCTCTGCATGATAATACTCTAACCCTGTCGGTGCCCCTGATGCATGAAGTGGACTCATCTATCAATGGGTAAGTACCAGTCACCAAATGAAAACAACAAAATAATAATAAACCTGACAATAACATGGGAGTCTCTTCCAGTGAAAAACTGAATTCTTCTCTTTGTTTACATGTAGCCAGACTGTTGCTTTTTCCCTGTTTCCCAGACTCTGGAAATACAGACAATCTCATTTATTATCTGGGAATTTTATTTGTCATGCCTTTCATTCCACCACTGTACCTCTTTCTCACTCCTTTCTAGCTAATGCTAATGAGTTACCATCACATTTATACTAGGTATTTTAGTGATCATATTGGAATACATCTGATTCTGTAGATATGGTGGACCTTAAAATAAAATAAAAAGAAAAATCGCATCTTGTTCCTTAGGGCATGTCTTTAAGAATATGTTTGAGAATCACTGGGCCAAAGGTCAGGGTCAAATGTTCTGGGATTTTAAGGAGCTTGGTGGAGTCTAGCTGCTTGCCTTTCTGTTTAATTTCACAATCAGAATTCGCTTCTGCTTCTGTTCATTTTCCCACTCCCTCTGTTCCCTCATCTGTGAGGCGTCTGAATACCAACTGAGGAACATCACTCACCCTTTGACTGAAATACTTGTTTAACACATAGCTGTTGTCCTCTCCCTGGGGCTGCACGTGTGCAAGTTCCTGCCTTTGTACTCAGGGGTCTTCCCTTCCACTTCTGCATTACAGTCTTAAGTCTAGAATGAAAGGTTTGTGGTCAGTCCCACCAGACAGACTGTCCTCTAGCATAGACAGTGCTCAAG